>JAUPMG010046622.1:0-14052 GCA_031762675.1 Pachysandra terminalis | reverse complement strand
TGATATGGCAATCCGCGGTCCAGAAGTGGATCCCGAAGGTCTCACCTCGAGATTCGTGCCATCCCGCCTAGGGATTCTGGCTCGGGTTTTGGGGTGTGACATAACCCAAACAAAACTTAGGGGTTAATGTGAAATTAATAAGAATTTAGGGTTAATTTAAAATTTTAGTAATTGCTGAACTGTTTGACTTTGACTGACTTTAATTGATGGATTGTACAACAAGAATATTGTGTACAACACATACAATCTAGATCACTAAAGTTAAATGAGTGACTTAGATTTTGCAGTAACTTTTGCTTCTCAATCAATGGTTGAGATTAAAAGTTAAAAAGGTAGTAAGATTCACTCTAAAATAAAATAGAAACTAGTTAAACTAAAAGCTAAGGTTCTAGAAAGATAACTTGTAATTAGAAACTCACATGGGCTGGAATTTAAATAAAAGGAAATCTTCTAGAAACAAAATTTAAGCTTTTAACTAACAATGGTAAGAAACCCATATTTGAAACTAACACACATGGCTGAGATTTTCATCCAATGGCTAAGATTAATGTCACGACCAAAACCGGAAATCCTTGTTGGAGGTTTAGAATATGGATTCGCAACCTTCACCCTAACAAAAATGGGAGTGGCAAGGCGATATATAGCCAAGTCGGGCTAAATATATAATGGATATTAATTAAGATTCAAGTTATTAAAGAACCTAATTAACATCTGATATGATTACTTTTGATACATGCAACGAAATTTTAACTAGTCTAGTATTTTCAAATCAATTCCTAATAATTGTTTAAGTATATAGCTTAAACAGAAATACTAAAGAAGATTACATCTATAGAAATTAAGTCATCAGAGTCGCAAGAAAGAAATAAATATATAATGGAATTTCTCCAAAGAGAATTTGTAGGATAAATTTACGTTTAAATCCATTCAAGAAAGCTGAAGGCAAATGGTCATATTACAATTTCTTGTTTTAACAAAACTAAATAAACATTATACATTAGAAAATTTAAATTAAAACTACTAATAGCTATTACATTTCATTAATAGGTGAAATTCACGTTCAGTTTTTCATCCAGGTCTTCGACTTGATCATCGTCTAATGTACCTGAAATGGTGGTTGCTATAAAGCGTGAGCTACACTAGCTAGTAAGAAATATACTTTCAGGAATATATATAAGACTACCCTAGAGATTATGCAATTCTCAATACTTACTGTTCATATAACAATCACACAAAAGTAGATGCATGAGGTCAATTAATTAATTAATGCATGCGGTGCACCTAACTTACAACTATTCACAACTTGTGAACTATGCAAGCATTCTAATCTACAATGGGTCTATGTTATTATTAAGGTAGACCGATCCGCCTTTGGATAGGCCAAGACCCAAAGATAAGATCATTTTTGCTCAATGACAGTTAGTGATGGTTCCAGCATATGATCTCAATCGTACTATCCAGGGTGCACACAGTAACCACCCCCATATAAATGGACTGAATAGCAGACTATTCTATGTGCGCAACATAGTTCTAAGGGCTTTCTACCTAGAGGACACAATCGCCTCACCTTATTTTCGATCATAGGGACGCATCCCAAGGTCACACACAGAACCACCTCAGGGAACCAAGAAATATTGATCATTGGTCAAAGTTCACTCATTTACATGATTCAGATATTGTGACTTACAACTATAAAGTGCTCTCACCTATCATCTTTCTTCATGTCTCTTAGGATCTATGCCTAATATGCATCCCGCACCATGGGAGAACTCAATTGTTGGTCTATTGGGGTGATTAATCCCTCAACCACCTAAGTTAAGTCTCCTCACTTATGTTGACTTCCAAGTCACCATATTCTCATGAAATGAACAGGAATCCTCCAACTATGGATTTAATGGCAAGGTGATGTTCATAGACCAAATCCATGGTTGAGAGTTAATGTTGTGCATGTGTGTGGGTGCACATTATCTAAGCATACATTCTTGTGTACAGGGTGCATTAGGAACAAATCAAGAGTTTACTTCTGGCATCATTTCCACATTTCTACTTGACACTTCATTATCCGATACAAGATAAGGAGCTATTTTAACAATACATTATGTGCGTCTAGCGCACAATGCGTTATGCATGACGTAGTGTACATGGTGCATTAAGCATGGCATGAAATTTCATCATACATGTTATTGAACATAAGCCAAGGATATATCAAGGTTCAATGAGAGGATTCATACAAACTACATTATCATATTCCACAAGCTAGAAGATAAGAATTTAGCGGCAAATCAATGTGCAGATATGTCCGACAATTAATTAGCATACTACCCATGTATCCCACCACTAACTATGTCAAGTTGGTCCATAACTACAGGTTCGACGAGGTCTTTGGCGTAGCTTCGATGCATCGAGATCTCCTTCGGCGACCTCCTCGGTGGACCTCACCTGAGATTCGGCGACGTTTCCAGGACGTATATTCTCGGCGACCTCATCGGTGTCCCCTTCGGTGCACCGAAGCAATTCTCGGCGACCTCCTCGGCGAACCCCTCTGAGATTCGGCGACAATCCATAGCACATATTTTCAGCAACCCTTTCGGCACCCTAGTCGGCGCACCGAAACCAATTTCGGCGCACCGAAGCTACTCGAAGACCACTTCAGCTGACATTCAACCTCGGCGACCTTTCGGCGCGCCAAGATGTCCGCTCGCAGCCCAGAATTCAAGTTCGGCGACTCGTTCGGCGCACCGAGGTGGCCGCTGAACGCCGCAAACTGGGTAAAATAAAGGGGTTTTCCACCGTAACTTGATTTCATGCATTTCTTACACACGTTGTTACATTAAAACACATGTAACTAACTTTAAAGAGCATTTTCCATTCCAAATCCAAAACATGAACATATAAGATATGAGAAGGTCATGAAATCTTGGAAATCCTCTCTTTTCACCTACTTCTCCATGCTCTTCTCCAAGCTCCAACTCAAACCCTAGCCTCCACTCCAACAATGAGAGAAAGAGACGAGGTTCTCTCTTTTCTCTTCTTAAACCTAACCCTAACACATGGCCTTATCCTAGCCCTCCCTCTCTTGGTCAACTCAATCACATCCATCCATTCACCAACTCATCCTAGCCTTCCATTTATACCCACTCTCATCCTAGCCATTAAATCTAACCACCCTAACCACTTAGATCTAGACCATTCATTCTCACCCACTTCAAATCTAACCCTACACCTATCCCTCACTAAAGACAAAATACTTCCACTTTAAATCTAGGCCACATAATTTCCTACAATTAATCCTAACCATACACTTCTTCACATAACATAATTTACAACTTTGCCATTCTCCCAACACCACAAGGCTATACTACTATACACAATAGCAGCACCCAGGTTTCACAACAAGTTCAATCGCATGGTCGGATCTAATCTGATCGGCGATCCAATTCAAAACTAAATTCAACACATGATATAGAATATAGAAATATACTAATAGGCAAGTCAAAGTTTCTATATTATTTTATTCCCATTTGATCGTTAATTTAACCTATCAAATTAACACTACCCTTAGATTTAATAAGTTAAACTGTTCAGTTACTAATCTAAGGTTTTCTAGTGTCTCTCGATGTGTGGTCAAGGACATTAAATGTCCTAAACTAGATTTACTAAATGAGAGTTTGAACTTGTCTGTTTAGAAAAATTTCCACCCTACCCTAAGGTTCTCAATTAATATTTTCAGAATTTATTGAGGTTATTACAATTAATGACTCTCAATCAATGACTGAGATTAAAGGTTAATAATTACTAATTAAGAGTCTTTAAGTGTCTATATATATATAGGATCATTAGAGCTTAGAAAACCCACTAATTCATTGGAAAAGAAGAGAAAGATCAAAGGTGTGATACACTACACCACACGACCAAAGTAAGGTAAGTATCCAAGTTTAACATAACTTATGGTTTTAATAGGTGCTTTGTTATTTTTCAATTGTTTTCCAAAAGTTTTACTTATTTTTCAAGTATAATGATAGGAGAAGGTAAGATTGTTTTTATGCATTGATTTGTGTGATATTGTTATTGGGTTTTATTCGGAATTGAATATTAACTAGATTCTTTTAACAAAGTTCATGATTTAAGTTGAAGGAAAGATGAAATTTGGAAGTTTTGGCTTAATCCCAAGCTTCGGTATACCCTTCGGCATACCGAAGAGTCCACCGAAACTACCCCAGAAACGTTCAGTTAACCACTCGGCATACCAAAGGTCCACCGAACCCAACGGAACAATATTTTGACTTCTTGAAAGTGCACCAACGCCTAACCAAGACCCCACCGATCTCAGAGACCCTAATTAGACTCCCTGGAAAGTATATTGAACTGAAACACTCGGCATAATGAGATCTCCCCGAGTCTGACAATGTGACCAACCCAGAACCTTTAAGGTTTTTGGCATACCTTTCGGTACACCGAAAAGTCCACCGAAACTCAACTGAGCCTATTCGGCAGACCCCTCAGTCTACCGAAATTCACAAACTTAGGTCGTTTGATATGTAATTTCACACATGCATGATATGACCTGGTCTAACTGAATATCCTATTATTTTGGTTCGAATCTATGTGTATCATATGCTCATATCTTAATTGATCTTATTGGCTATGTTTGGTTAACATGCTTAAATTACTTTCATGTTCACGCTTATATCATTGTTTATGAATGCTATCATGTTAATTAGGATCATTACACATTGCACACATGATTTGAATGATTAGTTAATGAGCACTTATTGACTTGCACATCAATGGCTTTATGATCATGGAGCTTTACCTTTTTGTATGTGAATTTATATTCTGGATTTGAATGCTTTAAGAGTGAAGTTATGATATGTAAATCATAATGAGTGAGGAGACTTGTATCTTATGTGTTGAGGGACAAGCTATCCCAATATACAAATTTATTTGTCCTATGGACTTTATTGAGTGAATATGTTGGTTACTCATAAATAATGTTTCCCTGAGGAGATTTCACAGTTGTGACGCTTTGGATATTTTTCCATTGATAAAAAATAAGTGGGGGAATTGTGCCATCTAGGTCGAAGCCCCTTAAAACGATGATACGTACATAGAATATCCTATCTTTGAGAGTGGCTGTGCATCTGGGGGATGGTTCGTTAAGACATCTTGCTCAAGGACGGATCGGTTATGTGGGGACTTATGTTATGAATACACCTAACAGCCTGCATTGCATATTAGATATTGTTTGCTAGATCACACTTGGTGATTATACATGATACGTGCACATCATGCATTATTAAATCTTGACCACATGCATATAACACATGTTTTACTTGCATATTGACTCTTATCACTGATTACATGTACATCATATTTATATTACTCTTTATTGGATTACCATTGGAGAATGGCATTGTCCCTACTTCAATCATATATTGTGCTAAACTTGTTTATTTACTAAGCTAAGGGTAGGTTACGCTTTCGAGCAGCTATATTTTAGGAATTTTAGAAGAGGATGAATTGGATTATGTAGACCAAGCCCTGGACCAAAGTTTGGAGGAGACTATTGATTTTATCGAAGAAACTAATTAGGATATTAATTAAGGATTGTACTCATTTTTGCTGGCTTACCTGCCATGGTTTACTCATGGAAATTGTTGGGCCATATTTTACATAGGGATTTTATTAGCATGAAACTAAGTATTTTATTTTGTTTTTCCATTGCAATGATGTTATGTTTTGATTGTAATAGCTTTATTGGACTATCTTTTCATTATTATATAAAATCTCAGTTTTTACTTATGGTTTGGCTATTATTGATTTCCACTCCCATTGTGGAATGGGGTGAGAGTTATATTTCATACTTAAAGTACTCAAATGAGAACTTTTAGGTTTGGGATGTGACAGTTAAGATCTTCTATGTCATCGAGGTTCCCTCTAGACAGAGGTGTTCCTTCTACGTCGTTGAGGTTCCCTTTAGATGGAGGCTATCAGTCTTAGTACTTTTGAGGTTCTCGAACCTTAGTACTTTTGAGACTGTTAGTCTTTCTACATCGTAGAAACTTTCTAGATGGAGGTATATATCACCTTCTACATCGTTGAGACTCTCTAGACGGAGGTATGTATCACCTTCTACGTCGTTGAGACTCTCTCTCGAAGGTATGTACCGGCATCCCGCCATGGAGTATCGACGTCTTACAGAGTCCAAGGAGGTTTCTCTCCTTAGGTGTAAAATTGTCACGCCTCGAAACCTGTGACACGAATCCCTATGCGGGCAACACGAATCTCGAAGTAAGACCTTCAGGTTCCACGCATGGAACGTGGATTGCCATCAAACCACAAGGATAAAAGTTACTGAAATACCTTTAGTGACAGAGTGCGGAAGCTATAACAAGTCAAACATCATAAATCAAAATGTAATCCCAAACCGTCGATGACTTCAGATGAGTCATGACCCCAATATCCTTCAAAATCAACTAATCAAATCCAAGTTTATTACAACCCCAAAACTCTCGAACGAGTACAAGTCCGGCAACATAAAGACATAAACACAGCAATACATCGTCACCGTCCTCATCCTGCAACATGAGAAGTTGCGTGAGCTTAGAATGCCTAATAAGAAATCAAATTGTCATCCATCCTCATATGATATCAATTAAGACAAGTAATGGTCAACAATTCAAATATGAGATAAAATGTTAATAAAATGATTGATTTATGAATGAGATGTAATGGTGTGAAATGAATCAACCAGATGCTCTAGATGTATGCTCAATCGAAGGAATACAATGAAAGATAAGATGCAATGAAATGAACTAAGCAAACATGTCCTATTAAGTGCCCCTCATGTGTAAGTTCTTAATCAAATCAATTTCGGGACAAGGTCACCAGGAACAGCCAGATGCCCCCTCTTCGTTCCGAGCGCTAACCCATGGTACAAAGGCCACCATATACTAATTTATGAGTGTACAATACTCAAGGGATTGTGAACCTGTATAGGATCTCGCAAGAATCCTACCATAGTTTAAGTGAGACCTTTCAGGCTCACTTAATAGTCTACATCAGCCTTGCATGCGTGCATTATTAACAATGACTCAAATGATAATCACCAATGGAAACTATCCACACGCCCATACACGCGGATAATTCGATTGGGAGACCATCATAAGCTTCCTATGATATTTCCGAAACATTATAGTTATCCACAAATCCAATTATCAATTCGGGTGAGTCACAATACCAAAGTATGGTCAAGTCCAAAGATGAAGTGATGATTACAATGTATCATGGAACATCAAGTTGATTCCCCGTAGGTAGGCTCAAGCCTTCCAATCAATCTTGACTCCAAAACCCACATTCCAAATCAAATGGCTTAAGCCAAACATCACTCATCAAATGGCACTCACCGGTGTACCGGTGCCTGCCGATGAATCGCGATCTGGGTAATTTCTGGGTTACGGAAACCCATCTATTTGGCTTTGAATCCAACCAAACTCATTCCAAATACCTCACAATCATTCTAACTACAATATTACATGATTTAAATCACATCAAACACCATTGACCACAACAATTACAATAACATGCATTTAAATCACAATATAAAGATGAAACTTGAACGGAACATGAGATCATAGGAGAACTATACAGTAAGATGAACTTACTTGAGATTTCTTTTAGTTTCTACAACTTCTCTTCCTCTTCTCTTCTCTTCCTCTTCCTCTTCTCTTCCTTCCTTCTTCTTCCTTCTTTTCTCTCAGCTGCAAGGGAAAACGTCTAGAGTTTGAGAATGTAGATCTCTCTCTCTCTTTTATGATTTCTTTACTCACCAAATGAGTTCTAAAAATAAAGGGAATGGATGGGAGAGGGAAAGGAAACCTCCCCTCAATCTCCTCCCATCACCATTCCAAGCAACCACGATCTTGAACGCATGACCCATGCGTTCAATTCAAATAAAAATCTGGGTAATAACCCACTATACCCCAATAATCAACAAAATTACACTAAAACAGCCACTGAAGATGATTAGTTTTAAAAACTCCCGCAACCTCAAATTAGTTTTGAAAACCGTATGATTAATTGCAAGAAAATTGTATTTAAATTTTATAAAAATTCTTAGGATTAATTTAAGATATTCCCTTAGTGGATTTAGGTCCTTACAAAAATCATATCGATCTGTTCGTCGAGACGCATCTCTTTGGTGAATGTGAGGCGCACCTCAAGGGTTGTCAATCCGAAGGGATGTCCCAACACAGGTGGGCTTTCGAAGTATGACAATTCGAGAGGATGTCCCACTACAGATGGGCTCTCGAAGTATAATTAGTTTTAGAAGATATCCCATTATAGGTGGGCTCTCGAAGAATAATCAGTTTGAGATGATATCCCATTTCAAGTGGGCTCTCGAAGTATGTCTAAAGACGCATCTCTTTATCGGCATCTTGTCGTAGGGCGTTCGGCATGCCACTGTGGAGGTATAGGTTGATATTAGCTTTGGTGTGTGTTGTCATCATAAATGTGCTGGTCGCCTTGCGACTTGTGCAATGTCAAGAATCATATTGTGGTAGTGCACTACCTTTACTCCATATCCATGTCTCCATTCTACGTTCCCCGAACTGGCTCAGGCTCTCATTCATGAAATCCCCGATGGTCTCACCCGGGGGGATCGATTGGACTTTGCTCATGTGTCGGTCATAATCCTGACACGCGTCAGTATATTAGCTATTTGCCCATACCACTTCTCATATATCCACCATGGAGATTGGAGAGTGATACATTGAAATGGTTTTTTTTTTAATTTTGTAAAGGTAATATTTATTTATGAACATTAGTCGTACGACAAAAGGTACGCTTGATACAATCAGCATGCTAACACAAGCAAGAGGGAGCCTGTTTAACCCATGATTGTGTGTGGTTTTAGTTGTGATGATGTGATTTGCAAGTGCATTCGCAGCACAGTTGCGTTCACGGTAGATATGCCTGATTCTGTAATTCGTGAAAGACCGGATCAGCTTTCGTGATTCTTTGATGAGGCCCATTAATTTCCACAGAGGTTCCGAATTCATGTCCTGAAGCCAAATGATTGCCTATTGGTTATCACCCTTCACATATATTTTCCTGACCAGTAGTTGTTTGGCCAAACGTAGTCCTAGACAAACTGCAAGGACTTCAGTAGCGATGGCCTTAGCAGGAAACAGATATTTGCCTGAGCCCCCCATAAAGCTTCTCGAGCTATCTTTGATAATAACGGCAGCTCCCGCTTCACTTGGGTTTCCCCTAAAGGCACCATCAAAATATCTTCATGTGATTTTTTGAGGATATGTGGATGCAAGACTTCAAAATACTCTGACCATGCTTTTATAATGTTGGTGATGGCTCTATTGAGTGATGGTTTAATTTTGTTGAAAAACAGATTGTTTCTAGTAGTCCATATTTCCCAAATGGTGATGACGCAAAGTGAGGCCAAGTCTAGTTCGATTTGTGGGTTCGGCCTGTGGGTTAAAAAGAAATCATTAATCCAACTTGAGAGGCCGGTTTCCAACACAGGTGTTCTAATGGTGGTGGGCAAGCTAAACCAAAGGCTCGAGACCAAAAGCATTGGGGGAAAAGGTGGTATGCCGTTTCTAGGATGTCTCCACAAAGAGGGCAAGAGTTGTCAATATTCAAACCAAAGCGGGTTAGAAGGTCACGGGTTTGAATCCTGACATGCAATGCTCGCCATATGAAAGATCTTACATTTTTGGGACATGTAAGATGCCAAACTTTGTTCCAAAGAGAGAATGTTGTTGAAGAGCTTGGGTTGTCCATTTGGAAAGCTAATCTATATGCTGATTTCACCGAGAAGTTGCCTTTTGTTGTGTGGGCCCATACAATTATATCCTAAAGATGGGTTCTGGGGATGGGTATGTCCACAATTTTCTAAGCAATGTCTATCGGCCAAAGATGATAGATCATAGTTAAGTTCCATTGACGAGAGGAACGGTCGATTACGTCTCCGACAGTGTAGGATTGGGACAATATATGGCCTTCCCACACCTAGGGTTTGTGAATGTTGCCTACTTGGATCCAAGGTTCAAAGTGGATATTGATATGAGATCCATCACCAATCTGCCAACAGTAGCCCTTCTCAATTACTTGATGGGCTTTAAGGATACTCTTCCAAGATCATGAGTCTGTGTGATTGTGTTGGAGCTTGGAGGAAGTTGGTCGTGCTCAAGTATTTTTCTGTAGTAAACCTAACCTAGAGAGAATTTGAGCCCGTTACTAGTTCCCACCTCTTTTTGGCCATAAAAGCAAGATTTTGGGTTTCCGGTTTCTTAATGTCAAGCCCCCCACTACTACGGGGAGCACAAAGGGTTTTCCATTTCAGGTAGTGAATTTTCCTTGTATCTATAGTGTGTCCCCAAATGAAGTTTCTCCTCATTTTGTCAATGGTATTAAGGGTATTGGTTGGGATTTTGAAAGCAATCATGTGGTGGTTAGGGATAATCGAGAGAACTAAGTTAATAAGAGTGGTGCGACCTGCGAAGTTTACGAATTTTATTTTCCATCCTTGGAGTTTTGGGGAGACTCTTTTAATCATGTGAAAGAAATGATGGGTTCATGGTTTAGCTGAGAAAACTGGAATGCCAAGGTAGAGATTTATCTTATTCAGGAATGGGATGTTGAGTGTTGAAGCAATCCGAATTTTGAGTTCCTGTTGGGTATTGGGACTATATAGTATGCTAGATTTGGAGTGGTTGATCTTCATACCTGAGAATCTTGAAAAACTCGTCAAGGATCAATTTAAGAGATTGGCAATTTTGCAGAGAGCCACGACCAAAGAGAAGGATGTCATCTGCGAACAATAGGTGGCTGATGGGATGGCATTGTCTACCCACTTTCAGTCCATGTATCAAGTTATTGATCTTTGCTTTTTGGAATTTTCGGGAAATAGCTTCTATACAAATAATGAACAACAAAGGTGACAACGGGTCACCCTGTCTAATGCCCCTAGAAGGGCAAGAGAAGCCAAAGGGTGAGCCATTAAGCAGGAAGGGGAAGGATGTGGTCTGAACACAAAACATTATTTTATCCTCAAAGATAGGTGGAATTCCAAATTGAGTCAATGACTCCTTGAGAAAAGTCCACTCGATTCTATCATAGGCTTTGCTCATGTCGATTTTCACTACCATGAGTCCCCCCAATGCCTCCTTTTTTTCTCTTGTTAATTGTGTGAAACAATTCATGGGCGATGAGGACATTATCATGAATAGATCTATGTGCAACAAAGGAGTTCTGGAAGGGGCTGATGAGTTTCGGTAGGATTGGCTTAAGGCGATTGGCCAAAATCTTTGCGATGATCTTATAGGAAACATTACAGAGACTGATTGGTCGAAAGTAATTCATGTTTCTAGGTTTGGAAATCTTTGGGATGAAGACAAGGTGGTATGATTGAGTGATTTTGTGAGGTTCCGCCAGTAAAAAAGTTTTCAACCATATTTAGAATATCAACATTAATAGAATCCCAAAATTTATGGAAGAAAATACATGTGAAGCCATCAGGGCCCGGGGCTTTCCAAGCCCCCAATTTGCAAAGTAACACTCTTTACTTCCTCCATGGTTATGCCAGCGCACAGGGATTCGATGTCCTCCTGAGATAATACATGGCTGATGTCTGATAAGTCATGAATTGTTACATATTAAACCCTTAGTTACATGACTTATTTGGCATTTTTTTATATTAAATTCTTCATTATACATAGAACTTTCCAATTCTCTTTTACTATTGCATTAGATTTTAATTGTTTCATTTATACTTAAATTTATTGATGTAGAGATACTTTTGAGACAAATCCTGGTAGAGAGAATTCAGACCCAGATCGGGTCGGATTAGACGAGTCAGATTACACGGGTTGGATCAAGCTCAAAAGAAATAAAATCAGATCAGGCGGGTCAGTTTTAGCTCAAAAGGAAGCAAATTAACAGCAAAAGAATAAATCCGACCCGATAACCAAGCCGGTTCAACCCATTCTCCAAGGTCTGATTTACTTGGAAAGAGAACCAAAATTAGAAGGAGCCGTTGTTGTTCGTGCATTTCAGAAGAAAATGAATTTGGAAAGAAGAAGAAATGAAGCATCTTATTGGAGCAAATAGAACACATTGGAGTCAAAAAGGAGAGAAAATGGGAGAACGTGCAATGAAGCCAAGGAGAAGAACAAACACTCTCTTAGTTTTACTTTGACTTTTGCCACGTAAAAAGTTATTCTAAAAATAATATAGAAGAGGGCCACTTTCAAATAAGATGATTTCGGTGGCCCTGGAAAGCTAAGAAGTAGAGCTACAATTTTCGTGAAGACACTGAAGTCCACCTCGATCGTTTTGAAGGTCTAATCGATGGTACAAGAAGAAACTCATGAAATTTCCTGTTTGGAGGAAAACAAAGGGAAGTTACTATTTTCTTCAAGGTTTTCTTTTTCAAACTGAAGAGGAAGAATTGGAGCTCTATAAAAGGGGAAAGACTCACTAATTTAATCATCCCTTTTCTTCTTAATTTTCTACTCAATTTTCTCAATATTTCTTCTTCTTCCATGGAAGCCTAGGGATCAAGTTCTCTTGTAATTGGTATGAGCTTTTATTGTAATTTTTCTTGAATTTAATGGAATTATGTTTGATTGTTCATCTATTTTGATTCCTTGTGATTTATGAGTTCTTCCATATCTTTTATGAGTTCAATCATGTTTTTCTCATTATTAAGAGGGATTTCTCATGGTTTTTAATAGGAATCTAGAATTAAATTGAATGGGTTTTTCTAAAAGTCATTCTAGCAATGTCATTAACCAAGGTTACGAGATGTTCCTGAATTATTTTAGTTTAACCGAATCAAAGGTTTTCACAACATTCAAACATATGATATTATACCCGAGTTATAATGAATTTCATATTGGTTCAAGGAACTGCCTCGATGCCTGAGCATTCTTACCATTGAATTTAATCCCTTTATTTACTTTTGATCACATAATTATTCCCTTTTAATACCAGTAATTTTCCACTATTATATTTGTTCTTTAATCCTTTATGCCTTTGATATCCGTGCTCTCTGTGGTTCGACCTCGGACACACCGAGAATTATATTTCTTTGAACTACTGCACTTGGGAGTGAGTAAGAAAATTTTGGCACTGTTGCTGGGGAGCTGCGGTATATTTAGAGGCAATCCCGTGGAACAAGCATAACCAGTGGAATTCGCTCTATTGGTAACCTCGTTCCATTCTCCCTTATTTCTGTTTTTATTTTTTTATTTGATTTGCAATTTTTGGTGTATGAGCGTTTGGATTAGAAACGAAAAATGCAGATTAGAGATATTTGAGACTTACTATGGGAACCTTTATGATACACCTGCACCTTCACACATATTGTCCACAATGGGTGATGAAGTACTAAGTAATCTTGATGCAAACAGGAAAACCATGTACGACTTGTTACACCCTACCTAGAATTCCATCCCTTCGTGTATCATTTTTCACCTAAGAAATATTTCCCTCCCCATAAAGTCCAACAAGTGAAAAGAAGAATCTCTAGCTTTGTCCAAGGAGAAAATGAGACACTATTCCAAGGATGGGAATGGTATAAGGACCTCTTCAATTTCTGTCCAACTCATGGATATGAAAATTGGAGAATGATCAGCTATTTCTATGAAGGACTTACACCTAGGGGCAGAAAATTCGTCCAATTATCCTGTGGAGGAGGGTTCCTACAAAAGAACCCAAAGATGCCATAGAATACTTGGACGAGATTGCTGAAAACTCCAACTCTTGAACTGGACCCAGCCTTATGGACTCTACAGACCGAACCAGGACCAACACTTCTGCTTCGGGTGGAAGTGTCTTTAAATTGAGGGAATATGACAATATAAGTGCCAAAATTAGTCTTTCGTCTAATGAAATTGAGGCACTCAAGATGAAGGGAAACATGGGTGTTAGTACTGTGTTTAGGGGGGAGCCCATGGAAGCATGTAAAATCTGCCATGAGATAGACCATGCCACAAATAATTGCACATCACTTTCACAATTCTTAAA
>JAUPMG010046613.1:0-14053 GCA_031762675.1 Pachysandra terminalis | reverse complement strand
TGAACTTAATCCGACCCGTCTAAGCTGACCCATCTGATTTAAGCCGACCCGATCTGGTCTGAACCGATTTGGGTCCGGTTTCTCTTGATCAAGATTGGTCTCCAAAATTCTCTTCATTAATAAATTACGCATAATTAAGACAATTGAAATATAAAGCAATGGTAATTTCTATGTAAATGAAGAGTTTAATATGAGAAAATACCAGATGAGTCATGCAATTAAAGATTTAATATGTAGTATTTCATGACTTATCAATGCTTATAGACAAGCCAACAAGGTGGCTGATTGCTTTGCAAATTCCTAAATTGATGGAGGCTCTTGTATTTGGATTAAAAACCCCTCTGGTGTTCTTAAGATCTGTTATTGACTTCCTTGGTTGTTGTGTAACTCGGAAGGTCAGATATTAGCATGTTTAATTTATTGTTCTTTAAAAAAACACTCATACTTTGAAGTTTATTTGGATAACCCCACTTCTTCACATGTACTTCCTATCAATTTTAAGTAACGTACTAAGTTTAAACTCTTTTTACGTGATAGAAAGGCTTTCCGGAACTATTGAGTGTAAAAAAGTTGGACAACTATTAATGTGATAGAAAGGCTTTCCGGAACTATTGAGTGTTAAAAAGTTGGACAACTATTAATACAAGTGACAAAACCTATTACATATGTATTAGACAGGCTTTCTTGAAATTTGCGGATTCACAAATTTCAAGAAAATCGATGTGAATTACACGGATTCCAAAATATTAAAGCACGTTTCCTAAGAAAAAAATTATATTTTGATTCATTTATTATCTTTTTCTTTTTTGTTTCCTCTCTCTACTATACTCTCCTGTATACTCATTTAATGCACCTCTTATACCCTCTTTCTCTCTTTCTCTCTCTTTATTTTTACATCATCATGTAACTTTTCCTTTAGAGATTATTAACATTATGGTTCATCACTCTCAAATACAACCAGTTTAAAGAAATAAATATAAATTTATATTTATATAACGCTCTTAATGCCCTTTGAATAATATGATATTTTTGAAATTGACATTTTTACGCTCTCGCTCCCACTCTCGTTCTTGCTCTCGCTCTATACTCTGGTAACTTAGGTTTTACTCATAAATTTAATGGGTATTCATTGAGAGAACAACATGTGTAAAAATATTTTTAAAGGATTCACATGACAAACAAATGATTGTTAAAATATATGTTATCTTGCTATGAGGCTGTGTTTGATCCTTTGATTTTAAAAGAAAAGGAAAGAAAAGAAAAATAAAAAAAAAAGAAAATAATAAAAAAAATTATAACTATTTATTTTCAAATGTTTGGTTAAGAAAAAACATAGTGAAAAAAAAATCAAATTTCGACGACATCTTATAACTATCCAAAAAGTTTCCATATATTCTGATAAGTTAATTAGTCGTCAAAGAAAGACAAGATATGTTGTATGTTAATATAAAGTGTTAGAGAGTACTCTCAGCTTTTCTTTTTCTATTAAAAAAGTTTGATGTTGTGAAATAAAATTTTAAATTATTTTCTTTTCAAATATCTACCCTCAAATCTCAACCTTTCTTTTACTTCTCTCAAAATCCGACGTTCCAAACACATCCTGAAAACGAGGAAAACTTGTTCCCACATATAACGTAGCACCGGATTTCGTTCCAGGGACGACCCCATCACATTTATATCGCTGGATGACGGCAAACCTAGCTATATTTTCCCAAGCTTAGCTGATAGTGTGTGTGAGAGAGAGAGAGAGAGAGAGAGAGAGATGGGATTGGAAGAATTGGAGGATTTAGCTCTTCACATCATAATCACGAAGTTAGGCCCTAAGCATGCTGCAATTCTGGCATGTGTGAATAAGCGATTTAGCGTTTCGGTCTCGGACGAGAAAATCTGGTTCAAGTTTTGCTCCGAAGACCTCGAAATCTCTACTGCAGAAGATCCATCTGGAAACCCTACTCCTTCTTTCAAGGTAATGAAGAAACTTCCGACATTTCATGTTCTGTTTTCTAATTTAGATCTTTCCTCGCTCAATTGCAGCTCCCGATTCCTATGATCTTATGATCTGATGATGTTGGCATGCAATGATATTGTTAGATTTGATGGCTCTGTTTTTTTTTTTTTTTCTTCTCCGATTCGTATTTGTGAGTGGATATAGTATTATTTTTGGAGGCTGTGTCGATGAACTTGTAGGTCTTCACCGATGATGATGGTACTAGCAGAAAACCCATGCGATGCACCGGATGTGAAAAAAAAATAAATAGAAAAAGGATACCACTGAAATTAATTTATATTATAAGATATGAAAATATTCAAGGACAAAAATATATTAATTGAAATGAATTTAGAATAATAGAATATAATAACTAATTTTATTAAACATTTAAATTAAAATAGAATAATTTGTTTTTTCACAAAAAAAGAGAGAAAAAGCTAATGTGAATAATTAAAATATAATAAAATTATAATATAATTTATAGCACTTGCCCAGCTATTGTTGTTCTATACAAAATTACAAACACAAAATGTTCTTATGGTTTGACAGAACTAAGAAAACTTAAGTATAAACATACAAATTATTGAAAGTAAAATGTTCCAATGGTTTGAGAAACATTCAGGAATTTGTGTGCAAATAAAATCATTCAAAAACAGTAAAACCTCCGATTGTTAATTCAATCAAGACAATCCTAGTAAAAGCCTCTATTTGTTTAAAAAATGAAGGCAATCCCAGTTGAAAATTAATCAAGATTTACTGTAGGGAATTATGATATACATGAAGGGATTGGATTCTAAAATAAAAATCTATTTCAAAATTGAAATGAAATTACACCATACTCTCCATATCTTAATCAATGGCTACCATGGTAGCACCCTTGTAAAGATATTGCAAAAAAAAAAAGAAAAAACAGAATTGGAACTCAATCAACCATTACATTTAGAACGTGATTCTATGCAATCAAATCCAAGTTGTAGCTCCTGAATGTAGGCCATCTTATATGCTGAGCATACTCAAAATACAACCATAAAACATTACATAAGAAACCAAGTCTTCTTCTTGTAAGGGGTTCTCACTTTGGCGGGCTTTGACTGATATAAAAGATGTTGCACTTATTGAGTAGATGATAAGCTTGAGCTAGCATACGAAGGGTCATGAGGTCCTTAAGTGTTGAAACATCTGTCAACAAAGCCTGAACCATCAAATGAAGAACATAACCATATCTTATAGTTTGCACAAAATTCACCCATAAGTAGAATAAAAACACAATCTATATACATCCTTGATGTATCTTGGCAACATAAACTATAATGTATAGTCACTCTATATTATGCATCCACAATCATTTGCTAAATCACGAGTTCAAGACCTCGGTTCTAAGTGCTAACATGCCCATAATGATAAAGCCATCTTTGCTATGCCTGACCAAGCCAACTGCATCATGGTCGCACCCTTTCTGTCAGCCTTTTGTTTGGACTGTGAAAGGAAAGCATAATAACATTGATCAAAGACAAAGTAAGTTAATTTCAGTATGGGATACGATTTTGTTTGCATTGGAGAGGGAGGAAAGCAAGAAAATTAATTTTAGCAAAGTTAAGGAGAGTAAAAAGAGATTTGTTTACTATTAATTACTAAAAAACGATTAGATGATAAATTGCTACCTCATTCTGAATTGAAACTTGATGCATAACAAATAAACCCAAAAATAAATGTGAAGATTGAGAATCAAAATTCACTGGCATTTGGGACAGGGCATACTTCTATTTCTTGACATCAACAAAGGAACGGCATTTTGGACACCCTATGCCTGTAAAACAGCCATCATTAACATCTCCTAGTTTCAGTAGTGTCAACTGTCATGGCCTAAAAATTGTGCCTTTTCAACGCACATGAATCAAAGAAAGAAGAAAGGTTTTAAAATTACAATTAGGAGAAACAATTATGTAATATGATTTTTTATAATGTCCTACATTACATTATCAAGTGGTATAAAGACATATGAAATAATCTAATAAGAAAAGATACATATAAATGAGATTTTAGAAAAAACAATTATTATGAACCTATGTAGCTAATATCAATAATATTTTCAAAATTATTTTCTTTTCTTTTCCTCTCATCCTTTTTATTTTTTATTTTAGTGTCCTACTCTAGACTAAGTCTCTTAATCATCTATGATTAGTGGTTATTAGTATTCCTTGAATCCTAATCAGGCTCAAGTCTGTAGCTTGAAATAAGTGAGACAAAAGCATGTGATAAAAAACAAAATAGGCAAAGAGAAGATCACCCGTTCAATCTGCATCTTAACTATAGATCATAACTTAAAGTTTTGAGTATTGGGTTTGTATATAACCCAATGAAACCAGTCTCCTCAATATTTGTAACATCTAACATGTAACTATAAGAATTCAATGTTAGGCATGCGCTTTATCCATAGACCATGACTTGAATTTAGCTTACCAAGTCTTTAATTTATACAGATGATAACCAGTCAAAGATATAAGGCAAAGTCATTATAAAGCTCCTCATGTATTGATGTTTGTATTGTGAAGACCAATATAAATAGAAAAAATAACAAACATGAAAGAATAAATACAAAAGACCAGACAAATATCTTTGATTGACCAAGACAAATTACTTTTTTTTTGCTCGGTAAAGTGTAGTTATATATATAATATCAAGAAAATTACAAGTATAAAATCAGCTGTACACAATATGTATACACCACCCACACCCCTGTACCCTATAGTATCAGTTAACCATTCCAAAAAGAATTGGCCCCCAAGCAAAAACAGACAGAGGAAGATCGCTCAAGACGACCCAATAGAAGCCCAAAAATACATCAAAGATAAAATACGATTCAGAAGAGCCTCCCAATCTAACTCTTTCTCGTCAAAGATTCTCCTATTACGTTCTAACCAAAAAGACCAACTCACCACTCTAGGAGCAAGATTCCAAAACACATTACCCCTGCGCTTAGTGTTCTTCACTCCCCAGTTAAGCAACATCAACCTGAAACTCCCTGGAGGAGACCAAACCCGCTTGAATTTAGAAAGGAGAAAAGCCCAATATCTAGAAGCCACGACACAATGAACCAACAAATGATCAACAGTCTCTTCAGCTTTCTTACATGTGCAGCAACGATTTGGAAAAGCCCAACCCTTGCTCTTCAAATGGTCTAAGGTGAGAATTTTGTCATGCAAACCCAACCATAGGAAAAACGCCACCTTAGAGGAAACTCTCCACTTCCACACCACATTTTCTTGAGGAAAAGGACCAATATGGGAAACCAGAGCCAAGAAGAAAGACCTAACTGAGAAGGCCCCTCCTTTCCAAAACTCCATCTATGCTTATCACAACCACCCCTAATCTGAACTGAGTTTAACACCGACAACAATTCCTCCAAAGAATCCACTTATCTATCAAAGAGCAGTCTACGAAGTCTCACATCCCAAAAAATTGATTCCCCCTGATTAGTCATTACCTCCGAAACTCTCCCATCCTTAGACAAAGCAATGGCATAAGTAGAAGGGAATCTCTCCAAGCGTCATCCCAAAAGCTGTGGGATCTTCATATTGTGAAGGTCCAAATCAAGTTTGAAGAGATTTTACGAAGTTGTCCCAACTGATGATAGCTCCTGACTTCTCCATTCATCTGAACCATTATAATGCTTTCCCTTCCAAATGGAAGGATGCAACCAGCAGTCGTTGTGTATGAGGAGTCTGTTGATATAAGAAAAATTGCACGATATAGCCACCCTGACGGGTCACTTCCATCAAACATTGGAAAGTCTAATCTTGCGCTCCGTGTGTGCATTGACTTCCCATTTTCCGCTATTGTTCCTTCTTAGTTGTAACTTACAGTTCGTCCACCAGAACTCTCTCCTTTCTCTTTTCTTGAGCCAAGAGAGATATTTTCTAGTTTCCCGTCCAAGACCGTCTTTCTCTGCATTAACTCATTTAATATTTTTCCCTGGGCTTTTGTCTTTTCTTTGAGCAGCCCCATCATCTCATCGATCTTCGAATTACGGGTTGCTTCCGCCATTCCCAAAATTACCGCTCTGATACCAATGTTAAGAACTTTCATGTTCTTGGTAATGTTGTTAATGGTTCTTTGAGGGAACTGACCTCCTTAGAATGAGTGTTGGATAAAAATTTAATTAATTCATTCATCAACCAACGAGCTACATTTAAAGAAATTGATTTCAACCAAACCACTCATAACTTTACAATCCTACTCTCAAGGAGCCACAAAACGGACGTCTCTATCCCAAGATTCTAGGAACAACCAACTAACTTATCTCTACTTCTGTTGGCATTGCAGATGCTTATTTGAAAACTATGAAACTAATAATTTAAAAAACAAGATAGCTAAAGAGAGAATAAACTTCTGACTTAGCAAAACAATACGTGGAAGGGTAGGCACGTAACACTGTGTGCCGGCAGCTTTGCCGGTGCCTCAAGGTGATCTTTCCAGTTTGGATTGGGTAGAACCTTCTCCAAAAGCTTCCTATGCAGCAACTGTTATAGCTGCATCTTAGTATCCCCAACGAGCCACGAAGGATCTCCGGCTATTCATTGAACGGCTTCTGAGGTCCATGATTCGGCAATCCCTTTGCAACATGCTTTGGTTGCAAAGTTCTTAAAAGGAATACCTTGATTAGAGACCATCAAGGCGGCTATTAGAAAGTATTGTAACCTTGATAATGAGGCCTTCGTTGGTCTTGTGGATCCCAGGCATGTGCTGATTATTTTCAAATTTGAATCAGATCGTACAAAGGCTTGGACTAGGCAGACTTGGGCGATCAATGGCAATGGATTCAAGCTTCTGAAGTGGTCCCCGGAGTTTGATCTCAAGAGGGAAAGTTCGGTTTGTCCGATTTGGATTGGGTTCCCACATCTTCCGATCTACTTCTTTCAGCCTTCGTATACTCATTTGTAATATTGTTGGCAAATTCTTGGCTATGGATTCCACTTCTGCATATTATCTCGTCCAAGCTTAGCAAGAGTATGCATTGAAGTGGATCTCCTAAAACCCAAACCAAATAAGCTCTGGATTGGAATGGGTAAATCTAGGAGACGGCAAAAAATTATTTATGAAAGAGTCCGAAGCTTCTGCGATCACTGTTCTATTCTTGGCCATTGAAGGGATGATTGTTGGAAGCTGAACACTTCAAAGAAGCCACATCCTTCGGTACAAGAAGTGGAGGCTAATGTCAAGAAGAAAAAAATCTAATCAAAAGAAGGTGAGCTCTTATTCAAATGGGAAGAAGAGTGCTACGGAGGGTAACAATAATAACAAGACTGGTGTTCACAATCAGCCAACAAACAGTAGTGAAGTGATACTGGTTGCTGAATCATTGATAGTAGGCAAAGAAGTGCATGGTGAACCATTAGAGACTGATGTTGTGGAAGGCTGTAATGGCCGTGCTTTTGGGCATGCGGTAACCATGATTGATGATCCTAAAGGTGTGGAGGAGGTTCAGGTGGAGGCCTTAGAAATTCCAGCGTTCAAGGAAGGATGTTGGAAGTCTCTTAATCCTAAGCTTCCAGTTGAATTTGATGGTGAAAGCATGGTGCAGGACGATAACATTGTTATAAGGCCTAAATCAGCAGGGGGAAGGGCATCTGTGATTCCTTGTTCTCGTGAGGATGCTATTGAGATAATTAAACAGTTTCAACCTTCTCTAGCCGTGAAGGCTAAATTATCATCTATCGAAATGGCTAAGGAAGACCAATATAATTTTGATCCAAATCATGGTGAAACCATTGTTGTTGTTTTCACAAGAAAAAACAAAGCTAATGTGATTGCCGGTGTTGTGACCAGATCTCAGGTGAGGTCCTCAACTAATTCTCATTCATCTTAATGATTAGTTTCTTGATATGGAATGTGAGGGTATCCCTGAATCAAGACTTCATTTCAAGCATATTTGTTCTCAAAATAAGACTTCTTTCTTGGCTTTATTGGAACCTATGTTGGACTGTTCTGAACTTCCTAAGTTGCTAGAACACTGCACTTTAAAGCTTTTCTGGAAGTAGGGGAGGTCAATAATAAAATTTGGTTGTTATGGCATGAGAATATTTTGGTTTCCTTTGTAGCAGCATGCTCTTAATCAGTTTCAGTTAAGGTGAGCTACAATAATTCTGATCTTGAATATGTAGTTTTTATTATATATGCAAAATGCTCTTTATATGATCGCAGGCAGCTCTGGGACTCTCTTCTTCATTTTGCATCATTCATTTACTGCCCTTGGATTGTGGGTGGTGATTTTAATGTGATATCCTCAATTGATGAATTCATCAAAAAAAAATATCCTCAATTAATGAGAAGTTGGGTGGTAGTATCCCAGATCCACGTGCAATGATGGATTTTAATAATTTCATTTATTCTGCTGGTTTGGATGACTCGGGTTTTATGGGTATTAAATACACCTGGTGCAATAATCAAAAAGGCGTGAGGAGAATTTGGGCAAGGTTGGACAATTCTTTTAAATGCTTTTGCTACTAATTTCTGGCCATCTATCAAAATTTCTCATCTACGTCGGGTATGTTCTGATAACTACCCTTTTTTTTTTTTTTTTGTATTTCTATGATTTCCCAAGATATATCTGGTCCGAAACCTTTTATATTTCCGAGGATGTGGACTAATTATTCGGATTTTATGATCTTTGTACATGGAGTGTGGTATGAGTTTGTTGCAGGTCCTCCCCCTTCTCCGTTTACATCTCAAGCTTAAGAAATTAAGGAGTGGAATCATAGTGTATTCGACAATATTTTTCAAACTATAAATTTTTTTGAAGATGCCATCATGTTGTTTGAACACCAGCTCTAGATAGGATGGAGTGACCATACATACCAGGAGTTGCTTGCTAAAAAAGGTCATCCTAAAAAAATACTAGCAGGTGAAGAAATGTTCTTCGAGAAAAGTCTTGCGTTAAATGGTTGAAGGATGGTGATTGCAACAGCAGGTTCTTTCATGCTAATGTTAAGGATCGCCAAAGGTTCAATTCTATGATGTAAATCCAACTACTTAATGGTGAGTTATCTGATGATATTTCTCTCATTAGGAAGGATGCTGAATCCTATTATCAAAATCTTCTATCTTCTGAGTTTCATGTATCGGAATCTTCATTTCGGGATTGTATCCCTTCTTTGATTACTGAAGACATTAATAAAGATCTGTGTGAAGTTTCTTCCTCAGATGATATTACCAAAGTGGTCTTCTCAATTGATCCGGATAGTGCACTAGGGTTTGATGGTTTTACTGGTCATTTCTTCATGAAATGTTTGGACTTTATTAGAATGGATGTAGTCTTGGCTGCCCAAGACTTTTTTAGAGGTGCCGACCTCCCGTGCATTTACCTCCTCTTATTTGGCTCTTTTTCCAAAAGTCAAAGCTAGATAAATTTGCAGATTTCAGACCGATTAGCTTTTGCATTTTTCCTTATAAGATAATCTCCAGGGTTCTTAATAATCGATTATCTAAAGTTCTTCCTCTTTTGATTTCGGATGTACAAGGGGCTTTTATCAAAGGTAGATCCATCCATGGCAATAATTCTATTGCCTAGGAAATGGCCCCATAAATTGATAGGAAATGCTTTGGAGGCAATGTACTGGTGAAACTTGATATGACGAAAGCTTATGATAGGCTTGAGTGGGATTTCTTATTCGAAGTTCATTACAAGTTTGGCTTTTCTACTGAATGGTGTAATCTGATTAAAAAGTGCCTTTGATAATTGTTGGTATACTTTGATTACTCATGGGGTTCTTCATAGTTTTTTATTTTTTATTTTTTTAAGTCATCTAGAGAGTTGAGACTAGGGGATCCAATATCTCCCTCTTTGTTTATCATTGCTGAAGAGGTTTTAAGTAGAAACCTGAGTAAGGTTTTTCAAGATAGGAAAATTGGTCTTTTCAAGCAAGCTCGAGGTGCTATTCTGATTACTCACTCACGCTTTGCAGATAATGTGCTTATTTTCTTGAATGGGAAGCATAGTTCAGTTCCGCTTTAATAGGGTTGTTAGATGCTTATGAATTAGCATCTGGGCAAAAGGTTAATAAAGGGTAGAGCTGTTATATAACTTCAAGGAATATGGCCAGCTCTCGTAATGCTATGATTGCTTCGGTTTCTGGTTTTTGTAATAAATCCTTCCCAATGGATTATTTGGGCGTTCCTCTTTTTAAAGGCAGGTGTAAGAAGATTTTTGTGTTGAGTATCATGGATAAAATTCGGTCAAGAATTGAAAATTGGAAGAAAAAGCTTCTGTCTTGGGGAGGTAAGAATATTTGATCAAAAGTGTTATTTCTTCCATTCTTGTTCATATTCTATCAGTTTTATCATTTCCCAAAGGTTTCTTATAAGAACTTGAAAGTCTTTTCTCATCTTTCCTTTTGGGTGGGGGGATGGTCAGTTTTAGTTGAAACATCATTGGGTAAGATGGGATAAATTACTAAGCCGAAAGAAGAGGGTGGTTTGGACTTTAGATCATTGAAGGAAACCATGTATAGTTTACAAGATGAAGCTGTATGGTTCATTTTACAAAGGAAAAGTCTATTTGCCACGCTTATATGCAGTAAATATGCGAGGAATTCGCATCTCCATAATGCAAGAAAAGGAGTCATTTGTTCTGAACATTGGAAACATGTTCTTAATTGTAAAGACTGGGTGCTGGATAATGTGCAATGGCTAGTTGGTCAAGGTAAGATATCTTTTTGGTTTGATTCATGGCTTCCTATTGGTCCTTTGTTCTAATATGCTTTGCAGTAGGAATTTATTAATCAAAGTCTTTTGATCAAAGATGTTTTTGTATCTCATCATTGGGATGAATTTTTTTGAGAAGTTGCTTACCAAGGGATTTAGTAGACATTATATTAACCCTAATGATATACCTTGATAATGAAGAAGATAAGGTAATATGGAAACCTTCTCCCGATGGTAGTTTCAAAACAAAATATGCATGGGAGTGCATTCGGCAGCAAGGTGCTCAAATGGCTTGGCATAAGGGGATTTGGTTGAAAGTTATTCCAACTAAGGTGAGTTGTTTTCTTTGAAAAATATTTAATGATGCTGTACCCATTTATGGAAGAATTAAATCAGCTAATCATTTGTTTTCTACCAGTGAATTCTCGGATCAGGTATGGAGGTTCTCCTCTCCTTTATTTAATGTAACCCACATTGAAGGTCAACATTTGATTAACATGATTAAGTTGTGGTATGCCTCAAGTAATACCAGAACTCAAATTGGGTATTTGAGAGGAATGCTTCCTTCTTTTCTCTTATGGGAAGTCTGGTTGGAACACAATAGGAGGTTCCATGACGGGAAGGCAAATTCTGGTAGATTGATTATCTCTAAAACATCCAATGGTTGCATGGGTTGTCTGATTTGATTAGCATCCCTAAGGAGTCTAGTTTTGTGAATCAATTGGTCTTAGAAGTTATTTTGGTGCCTATCATTAGGCCGAAACCAAAAGTTGTGTTTGCTGTTCGCTGGTTGAAGCCTAACCTTGGACTCTTAAAACTCAATGTGGATGGAGCATTCAAAGGTTCAACTTGTTTGGTAGGTGGGGGAGATATTATGAGAGACTCCAATGGCGACTTTATCTTTGGTTTTCTCTCATTTTTTATGGTGAGGACCATGAGGTATCTAATATGGATGCTGAAGCCCGTGCTTTGCTTGATGGCGCTTAGAACGCGAATCCGCGTTCTGAGCCCGGGAACGTCACCAATCCGCGGATTTGAAAAGTCAATCCGCGGATTGGGTAAATTCATAAAACGGGGTAAGTTTTTGATATTTTTAAAACAATTAGGGTTAAAGTTTGAAAAACGGGGTAAGTTATGGTATTTTTAGAACTTTAAAACGGGTAAATTAAGATATTTTAAAAACAATTTGGGGTTAAAGTTTGGAAAAAGAGGGATAAATGATAAAATGGGGTAATTTAGGATATTTTGAAAACTTTTAGTGGTTAAAGTTTGAAAAAAGAATCAATATTTTTGTTATTTTAGAGGTTTTTTAGAAAAATATAAAAACAAGTAAGTTTTATTTTGAAAAAAATGTTAATTTAGGTTGATAAATATGGCTGTATCTTTGTACATGAAGTACAGTTTATATGTATATATACAAATTGTATATGTATATATAGACGCTCTGGATCACATGTTATTTTCAAGTTTGACACTCTCGCGCTCTTGCTCCCGCTTTCGCTCTCGCACCCACTCGGCGTTCTGGTGACTTAGGTTCTAACTTCTATTATATAGGTTGCAATTGAATTTCCCTTTGAGAGATCTTAGAGTAAATATAGGATGCTTTTCTTTTTTTGTATAACTTTTCTTGTTTATTGAGGCACAACTTATTAGATGTTACAGTATGTTCAGTGATACAAACTGATCAATCAAACATCTTATGAAAACTTAAGGCAAAAAAATAGAGAGGATACTGCAAGAGGAGACTAAAGGGAATCAAGTGGTGTCATAGAAAACTTGGGTTTATAGAGATTTTCCTATTGGTTTCATGTGTACACGTAGTGCTTGGAGAAGAGTTGGCCGGTGGGGGCTCTAGTGGAGTTTGCCTCTATAGAGCTGGTGTATGTGTGCTGCAGTTTGGATGTGGTTTCTTGATATGGGAATTTTTCTATATTTAAAATGGAGGTTAGTGGCTAGAGAGGTTAGTTAGAAATTATTTAAAATTCCATATGTAGGCCAATGACATGCTTAGAGATTTATCTGATGGATATTAGGGAAAAAAGTTGGTTTGATTATGTACATTGGTGGTAATTGGTATCATTAAGGACATGACTGAGGGAGTGATAAATAGTCTGAGAACTGGGAACAATTGATGGCAAGAATGATGAATTAAATATTAAGTGACTATAGGTTTACATCAAGGATTGGCGATGAGTCTGTTTCATTTTGCATTGGATATTGATGAAATTATAATTCATAATAAAATGAGGGACGCCTTGGTAAGTGTAGGTGTCAAACCAAGACAAATGGATTTCCAAAAAAAAAAAAAGAAAATCAGCAGGAACACGAGGGATTATCGAGAGAGCCTAAATTAAAATAGAAACTTTACAGAATTATAGCAGTTATGCTTTATTAAGCAGAATGTCAAGCAACCATGGAGTGACATATTCATTAAATGATCTTGAGATGGATGGGGGAAACACTAAGAAAGATAATATTATAAATACATCAAAGTGAGATGGTGGATGGACTTGGTGGAAAAGATTTGAAAGCATACATCTATAATTGAAGACAGGATAAATGACAGGTTGGAAGGACAGATTTGTGCTCCTGATCCAACTAGTTGGCAAAACACTCTGTTGATGCTTACATAAGGACAAAGAACACCTTGTTATATGAACTAACATATTTCAGAATAATATGGTCCTTTTGGGACATGACTTTTCATGCTAAAGACCTAATGCTATATCTATTTTACTAAATTATGAGATGAAAGGCAAGAGGCAAGATCCGATTAGAAAGGACCTGGTGTATTCAGTTAGAAATGCTTTGAATACACATAATCCTAGGATTTGATTTTTGATAGATTGGGATGGCCAAATAGGATTTGTGTCGCCAACCCGATTACTTGAGCTAAGGCATTTTGTTGATATTGTTGTTGATGATGATGAAACGCAAAAGTTGGGTGCAGATGGAGTGTACAGATATAGTTGTATGTACAGATATAGTTGTATGTACAGCAGTTGTTTGCATGAGCATGTATTATGCTGCATTTTTTTTATCTTACTTAGCACGGTTCAAGTTTTGAATGATGCTGTTATGTATAGCTCAATACATGGTTTCACGTAGGGCTGTAAACGAGCTGAGCCGAGCTTTGCCCAGCTCGGCTCAGGCTCGTAAAAGCTCGGCTCGCAAAGAGTTCGATTTATAAAAAATTTGACTCGTAAAAAAGCTTAGATTTGTACAAATGCATTAATATTATAGTTGATAATTATTATTATATTAATTTAATATGTTAACATGTGCATTTAATATTAATACATAATATAATATATAGGAATATGAACATATAATCTCATGTACAAACCGAGCCGAGCCTACCCA
>JAUPMG010046602.1:0-14053 GCA_031762675.1 Pachysandra terminalis | reverse complement strand
TATTTAATATCTAATTATTTCTGCTCTGGCAGGTTGGTTCCTCAACTCATGTAAATTTCTCGGGTCGGTCTAACCTTTTATGGTCAAGGTCTTATTGGTCATTGGTCCAAGTCACTCGTGAGATTAAGTCTAATTAGTTAGGCTAATTAGGCTCATAATCTCTCTTAGTCTGGGATCTGGGATCGGGTCATTACAATCCGTCCTTCTTCTTATCAAAGATCACTGGTGCTCTCTACGGTAAGACACTTGGCTCTATGAACCCCAACTTCCTTAATTCCTCGAGTTGCTCCTTGAGTTCTCTCAATTCCATTGGCACCATACAGTAAGTGGCCAATGAGATCTAAGTAGTGCCCGACACTAACTTGATATTGAATTCTACCTGCCTTTAAAGATGGTAATCCATGTATCTCTTGGAATACTTTAGCAAAATCTCAGACTGTTGAAATATTCTCCAAGGTTAACTTCTTACTCTCATCCATAGAGTCCAAGAATTTCATCTAGTAAGCATCCTTATGGTTCTCCAGAATTCTTATGCTCCTACCATTCGGAATCTCAAACATAACCACTTTCTCAAAGTAGTTCACCTTGGCAGGATAAGCGACGAGCCAATCCTTGCCTAGGATTACATCAAAGTCCGTCATTGTCAACACCACCAAATCATCCTCTAGGCTTAGATCTCCCACTCTCAAAAAATAGTCTAAACATATCTGACTAAGTGTAACTACTCCCCCAATCGAATTCGCAAAACACAATGGTTCATTCATCCTCGTGGTACAAGACCTAACATATGCATGAATTAAGCAGAAATAAAAGAGTGTGTGGCACCTGAATCAAATAACACGTGTGCAGGAGAATGAAAAATAGTTAATGTACCTTGTACTACCGCATTTGTAGCCTTGTCATCTTTCTGAACTGCCCCATCCATCAAGGCATGGACCTGCCCTCTCGAATATGGCCTATTATTAGTCCTCTGTCCTTGACCCTCAGCTTAGATTCGCACATGGCAAAGCCTTTTCACATGTCTAGCCTTACCACAGTAGTGGAAAATCACTGGTGCTCTCTGTTGAACATATGGAGCTTCTATCGTGGTCTCTATTCTAGGAGTTGGTCTAGCCACCATTGCCCTATGTTGGTGATCATTAGATCTGACCCTCTTCTCTCATCTGTGCTGGTTAGACTAGAACCTGCCTCGGTCCAACCTAGAAGTCTCCTGCTACTGGGCGAACATGTCGTTGTCCCCTTTGAAAAGACGAGCACACTCCACGACTTGAGTGTAAGTCTTGAAAACATGCAAGATAACCTTGGACCTGATTTCAAATCGCAATCCCTCCTCAAATTTCTCCGCTTTCTCTTCCTCATTTGCTACCACATGGGGTGAAAAGTGGGACATTATCGCAAATTGTCCCCTATACTGTGCCACAGAGTATGAGCCTTGTTCCAATCTTATGAATTCAACAGCTTTCTGCCTCTTGTAGCTGCTTGGGTAATACCTCTCGAAGTACTGCCTTCTAAACTCTTCCTAATCATTAACCTCCCCTCGAGCTCTTTCCACCATTTTCCCACAAGTGATATGATTCCCCTTTGAGCATGAACACTGCCATTCGTAATTTCTAGTCCACTAGACAACCCATAGCCTGAAATATCTTTTCAATCTCTTGCATCCAGTCCTGGGTCCGCATCGGGTCTCTTCTCCTATCGAAGGATGGTGGTGACAATTTGAAGCGTTCCAACCATGTCATCCCACCTCCATTCCTTTGGGTCAGTTGTGTCTGTCTCGTATCCTGCTCTCTCTAGAGAGACACAACCATGTCTCCTAGTACTTGGTAGACACCAGTGATCTGAGGATCCACATCCTCGCCTGAAGAACCCTCACCTGCTATGTGATTGCGTCTACCTCTAGCCATCTCACATGATAATAAGTCTCTAAGTTCATAAATTTAACAGTCATATGTCTATATATATATATCACATACATGCACAATAAGCACACCACTCAAGGCAATCCGCATAATATCAATCAGTTTGCACACAACACTCAGCACACATTTTCACAGATGTAATTCCTAGGTTAACATGTTTCTATGTTCTCTTCCTAGGTTTAACTAGACTTTAGAATATCTAGATTCACCATTTAACCTAGAGCTCTGATAACAATCTATCACGTCTCGAATCCGAGATATATAATCTCAAGGATATTCAAGGAGCGACCTTCAGATCCAAACCAATGGATGAGACCAATCTATAAACACAATTCCATATGGTCCATCAGAGTTACAACTAATAAACAACGGAAGTCTTAATAAAATAAAACAATAGCCATTCAAAAAAACCACGGTTCAAATCTCCAAACCTTAAAACAAATTAAACAAATCCAATACCCTATTGGGTCAAAATTACACCGCGTTCCAAATAAAATAAAATGTAAACTAAATGAAAATCAGTATCTCATAAAAACAACAAACAACATGCTCATTCCGTGTCCATTCAATCCATTTCCAGCTCCTCATCCTTGATGGTAACCTGTTGCACGTAGGCGTGAGCTTTGGAGGCTCAATAGAAAATCAAGGACTATGCTTCTAATCATTTCCACAATCATACAACAATGACTCACTCCATGCAAAACTCTCATTTGAACACAAGTCTTTAATTTCATATTAATAACAATAATAAACAACAACTATATACTCTAATTCAAGAACATTCAACCCTTAACTCACTCCATGCAACTGTATGACAAAAACAAGCTTACAGTTCTCATAATGATAGACAATAACTTTCTCACGCACCACTATTTTCATACTCATAATGATAAACAATAGCTTTCTCACACACCACTATTCTCATACTCACAAACAATGATAAACAGTAACTTTTTCACACACCACTATTCTCATACTCATAATCATTCTCATCACAGTAATACACAACAGTCAACACCCATATGAATTTAGATAACATACAACAATCACAAGTACAAAGTATCTGAACATGAGCCAAGCATATGATGCTAATGGCATACACACACAAGGAATTGAAATGAAGTTGGATGTACATGATGCATAATGCTCATGATGAAGTGATGTGAATGAAGTGAATGCAAGTGTAAGGTGTTAGGCATTGCCTAACCTTGTAACCAACTCTCACATCTCCTTCCAGGAATACTACCCAAGGAATGTGCCAACACATACACATGACCATTTCCTTTCAGGGGATGCCACCCAAAGGTAGGAAAACACCATCAACACTTCCTTTTAGGGGATGCTTACCCAAGGTAGGTACTACCATCTTCCTTTCAGGGAATACAACCCAAAGGCAGGAATTGCCTTGACACATTTCCTTTCAGGGGATTATTACCCAAGATAGGAACTACCATCTTCCTTTTAGGAAATACAACCCAAAGGTAGGAATACACCATAGCACATGCTCATGCATACATATTCTCATCAGACCCTTCTAACCTAGGAGTTCGGAAAATAGACATTGATCACCTTAGGATCACATACGATTTCTCATCAGACCCTCCTAACTTAGGAGTTTTGGAAAGCACATAGTGATCACTCTAAGATCACCCTTAATTTCATGCATATCACCTCACACACAACACATGCATATCTTATGCAACTCATGTCCACGACTTATATATCTCATACACAACCCTTTCTCAAACAAATCAAGTATTACATACTCTCACAAATCCGAACACAACATATCATATGACAGCACACTACAATTCAAGGCAATTAGGCTTATTGTTGCACAAATCACTACACACTTTATTATGGAATTCGAACACACACAACCGCACTAGGTTACATCACAGCTCCTTATGAAATTTGAGCCCACATGGACCGAACCCCTTTGGTCTCCCCTATCTTCGGTCCCTTTTCCAGAGAAATTCTCATCCTTTTGTGAGTTTTTGTCGTCCTCAGTGTCGACCCCCAATTGAACCGAAGCTCGTAAAAACCCCAGAAAATCATTAAAAATCCCATTTGATCATACTTTTTATATTTCAACATCAAAACATTAACCAAACAACTGTAAACATTGATTTCATATTAACTTCACCATTTCTACCATATTACACATTAAAGTAAACATATATGCATTTAACTATACATTAGGTCACATGATCATCAGATTTTCATAGTATAGGCATTCATATTAGTACACACAAACCCTACACATATCAATCCATTCTCACATTCATACCCATACTCTTCCATACATCATACTTTAAGATTGTCATTAATTTATTCATATTTCTCATTATTATATTCCTATAAAAATGAATAGAAGGAGAACCAAGGAATCGTACCTCAGTTGCTCTTGCAGAGATTTTTAGCAATATGAGATCTCTCCACTACTATTCTTTCCAGCAACTTCTCACTTTCTTTGTCTTCTTCTTCATTTCTCTTTTTTTTTCCTTTCTCTTCTTTCTTCAACAAAATCAGATCTTCTTTGCTTTCTTCACCCCTTGGTCTTGTAACACAAGGAAAGAAATAGTTTCTAGAAGCTTTCCTTACACACACGTCCCCCTATTTAGAAGGAAGTTGAAGGAGTTAAGTAACTATACCTCTATCGAATTAGTTACATTCAAATTCACTAGGGAATGACCAACTTACACTCACTTCTCCTCATGGACCCAAACGACCAGCCCTTAACCCCATGCTCCACACGTTGGGTCCAAGGCCCTAATCACCTGAAATAATTTAATTACATAAGTGACCCCAAAATTTTCTATTATTTACATATAAGTCCTAAAAGTAAAATCTTATTACAGTTAAATCCCTATTCAGCAATTTAAGCCCTAGTCTATTATAACCTCTTATAATGGATTATAATCTTAAATCATAATTGATTTATATTAATTTATGATTTAAGGACAAGGGTCACTACAATCTACCTCTCTTAAATGAAATTTCGTCCCGAAGTTTACGTACCTCAATCCGTGAACAAGGATGCATACCGCTTCCGAATCTCAGACTCAAGCCTCCATGATGCTTTAGATTCATCTTGATGGTTCCATTGCACTTTCACTAATGGGATAGTCTTTGTCCTCGATATCTATTCTTTTCGATCCATGATCCTTACTGGCGACTCCTCATGTGACCTAATGTTCAGTTTTATGCATATATGTGTACCTTAATGTGTAATATGATAGGAATGGTGAAGTTATTGTGAACTCAATGATTACGGTTGTTTGATTGATATTTTTATGTTGAAATGTGAAAAGTATGAATGAATGGGGTTTTCTATGATTTTCTGGGAATTTTACGAGCTTTGTCTCAGTTGGGGGTCGACTTGAGGGGAGCAAAAAATTACAAAAATTAGTGAAAAGTGACTAAAAAGGGACCGAAGGCGGGGGAGACCGAAAATGGGACCGAACAGGTTCTTTTCACTTGGGGGTTGACCTTGAAATGGGATTGAAGCCCAATAAGGTCAAAACTCCATGTGTAGTTGTGTACTGACCTCGTGAGGTTGTGTATGGTGTTGGTTTTTCATAAGGTGTGTGTAGTGGTTTGTGCAACAAAAGGTCTAATTGCCTCGGTTTGTAGTATGCTGTGACATGATATGGTGTGTTATGATTTATTAAAGTATATGATACAAGTTTTATAAGAGAAATGGTTGTTTATGAGATAGGTAAGTTGTGGACTTGAACTGTAACGGCCTAGACCACCTAATTTATATCTAATTATATTTTAAACCTTGTTGTGAGTCTACCTCTCTATTTGATAACCAATCGGATTAGATCCGACCATGCGATCGTGCTTGTGATGTTTGTTTGGTCTTAGTGCTATACATAGTAGTTTAGCTCTTTGTGTGTTTGCATTAATGACAAAGATATAAATCTTATTTGGATGAGATGTAAGGCTAGGATCAAAGTGGTGTTATGTTTGTAAGGCTAGGATCGAAGTGGTTATGATTATAAGGCTAGGATTTGAGTGGTTATATTTGAAGGCTAGGATGAGGACACTTGGCATAGATGGCTTGTTCGAATGAGAGAAAGATGCATTTCTCTCTTTTGGGTTTTGTTGTCTTGAGAGCTTGAGAGTGGAGAAAGAAGGGCTTACATTGCTAGGGTTTGTGTTGATTTTTGCTTGCTTGGACGAGGTAAGTAGATAATTTCATGAATGTAATTAGATTCATCTTGGATTTCTAAGCATTTACCTTATTTTTCAAGTTCATGCATGTAATTGGAAGTTGATGAATGGATTGAATGCTTAATTGTAGAATGGTAGTTCATTTTTCATGTTTGAGAATGGATTTGGTTAGATTAATTTATGATAGAATGTTTGTGAATGTTTTTTTTGGTTGAGAATCAAATTTGGAGAGAAAAACCCTTGTTTCTGCCCAGTCCGCGATGTTCGGCGGCCTCCTCGGCGCGTCGAACGGCCGAACACTTTCTGGGCCAAGGGCGAACTGTTCCGCTTACCGAGTATGAATGCCACTGGATTGGTCACCAAGTATCAGTTTGGCGCGCCAAAATGGGTTTCGGTGCACCGAAGAGGGTGCCAAAGTGGTGCCGAAAAATGACTCCCTGGAATTGTCGCCGAATCTCAGGGAGGTCCACCGAAGGGGTTGCCGAGGCAGGCTTTGGTGCACCAAAGACCTTGCCGAACCTAACAAATTGGAATTATAATTTGATGTTTGTTAGTTAGTACACATTTGCATAGTTTGTGATTTAATTGTATGACATATGCACTCGAGTATGATTGATAATGAAACTCTTACCTAACAACTTGGATTTGTGAGATATTATGTAGTAATGCATGGAAATGTGTGAAAGGTATACACTAGTTAGTTCTAATGCACCCTGTACACAATGAAATGTATGTTTAGCTAATTAGCACCACTTCACAACACCACATTGACTCTAGGCCATAGATTGGTCGAAGAGTGTGACCCTATGTACCGAGAACACACGGATGCATCTCGTGATTGAAATGAGAGTGATGTGATTTCCACATCTAGTGAGGAGACTGGCAAGACTGAGTTGAGGGAGTAGCTAACCCAATACACTCTCTTTTTTCCTAAGGGCATTGTACTCAAGAATCAGAGAGAGATCTCTGTAGTTTGTCAAGTGTTCATGTTTTCCTGAGGGATACCGCGCAAGCCTGAGTAGATTACCATTGATCAAAAATAAGTGGGGGGGATTGTGCCTCCTAGATTGAAAGCTCTTAAAACTATGATGTACACATAGAATAGCTCTATTCCTTAGACCGTTACAATGGGGGATGATTTCAGGTTGCTGGAACATCCTGGGGCGAATTCAACTTGCTGGGACACCCCAAATAGAGACTGGATCAAGAGGAAACGTGCCACATTGACATTCTAACATAATTGCATTTGCATTGCATACTAGACTGATTGCTAAATCACCTTGGTGATTATTGTATTTAGGTGCACAACATGCATAACAAATAACTTACCACATGCATCACATTTGTTTATGTCTTCCTTATTGCTTGAACTGAGAGTATTGTGATTGTTTGGTCTCTAGGAGAGTCTTATATATTCCTGAAGTTATTTACTTACTGGCTTTATAACTCACGTTTTTTAGCAAACATTTCAGGACTTTTAGAGGAAGCTACCACCGAAGAGAGCATTGCTAAGGAGGACGATTACGCAGAAGAAGACGAGTACTTCTACGAGTGAATAATTGAAATTTAAAAGGTTTTGATATGTCGTTATTTCACAAGTTTTTGTGTGTTGTTTGTTAGTCTCTAACCATCTAGAATTCTTACTTATAAGAAATTCGGATGTGTGAATTCTTTTGACAGGTGCTAGACTGATTATATGGATGGAAGGAGAGGTCAAAACGTCAATAAACCACCATTGGTGGAGGATTATGCAAGGCGGAGGGGTCGGCATGCCAATGAACCTGGCAGGAGATCATAGAAATGATCCTCTCTTAGCGGGCGTGTATAAAGCTTTGGGGGATATGGCAAGCATGATGCAAAGGCAGCAAGCCCAACTTCAGAGTGCAACACAGAGGAGTGTGTCAGCCCTCAAGAGTTTCAAGTAGCTTGGCCCGACAGCATTCAAGGGAGCGATAGACCCGATTGAAGCTCAGAATTGGATCGACTCAATGGAACACATCTTCGAAGTGATGAAGGTTGAAGATGCCACATGGTGCGCTTTGCAGCTTTCATGTTGGAGGGAGAAGCGCGCCTTTGGTGGAAGTCAACGTTATAGATTGCAGTTATCACCACCTAGGCAAGATTCAAGTAAGTTTTCTACTTGGAGTACTTTTCGAAAACTATGAGAAGGGAGAAGGAGCTGGAATTTATGAAACTCTAGCAAGGGAACATGACGGTGATGGAGTATGCCGCCAAGTTCATGGAACTATCTCAGTTTGCAACGTACACAGTAGATGATGAAAAAAAGAAGGCTTTTTGTTTTGAGAGCGGCTTAAAGCCAAACATCCGTAGCAGGTTGATTGTGAGGGAGTTCACCGAGTACCACAAGGTGGTGGACTGCGCTAGGAAGGTCGAGAGAGACATGGCTGAATTCAGAAAGAGTGTAGAGCAGAAGAATGCCAAGAGCAATGCAAGGCCAGGAAATTTCAAGGGCAACACATCTGCCGTGCAGAAAAGGCAAAGGATGCAAGGACCATCTAGTTCTCAAGGCTTTGGGAACCTTTCGATGCGATGCCACAACTGTGGGAGACGAGGTCACAACTACAAAGAGTGCCAGGCACCAAGGAATCCGAATCAAAACTTCTTCCAAGGTCAGTAGCAGCAGCAGTAACTTGTACCCAAGCCGCACTACACACAGAAACCCAACCTGATTCAGCAGGTGCCGCCTTACAAAAGATCTAGGACTGAACCTTCTCAGCCACGACTGCAGTAGCCACCTCAGACAGCCAAGGTTTTCGCAATCGAGCCGCAACAGAATAAGGTTATGGAAGGTACCATACGACTCTCCCATATTTCTGCACGAATATTATTTGATGCTGGAGCTTCCCACTCATTCATTGCACGATCACTTGTACACTGTTTAGGTCTACACATGGGGAACCTAGAGAAGAGTTTAGTAGTGGCAAACCCGGTAGAAGGCACTGCACAATTAGACCTGGTATGTGAGTCTTGCTTGATCATGATAGGCGAGTCTACACTGCTTATAGATTTAATTGTCCTTGATATGCATGAGTTCGACGTCATCTTGGGAATGGATTAGCTAGCTACACATCACGTGCAGATAGACTGCCACAACCAAGTTGTTTCTTTTCTAACCCCGGAGGGTGATCTAGTGGAAGTGATGGGTTCGAGATCCGGAATGCTCAACCTATTTGCCTTTTTAGACCTTTGGTCTATTGAAGAGATGAAGGATTGGGAAGGGATCCCTGTTGTGAGTCAGTTTGGCAAGGTGTTCCAAGATATTCCAGGATTGCCGCCCAAGCGTGAAGTGGAGTTTTCTATCGAATTGATAGTGGGAGCACAGCCCATTGCACTACCGACATACTGGATGGCACCCACTGAGTTGACTGAATTGAGGAAGCAGTTAGACGAGGTATTGTCTTTGCAGTTCATTCGGCCGAGTTCTTCACCTTTGGGAGCACTTGTCCTATTCGTGAAGAAGAAAGACGGATCTCTCAGATTGTGTATAGACTACAAGAAGCTGAATCAAGTTACGGTAAAGAATAAGCATCCACTGCCACACATCGATGACTTGTTTGATCAGTTACAAGGAGCATCCTAATTCTCGAAGATAGATCTCAGATCCGGTTATCACCAATTGTTGATTAAGGAAGAGGATGTACCGAAGACGACGTTCAGGACGAGATATGGACATTTTGAGTTTGTGGTCATGCCATTTGGGTTGACTAACGCCCCGACAGCATTCATGGATATGATGCAGAGAGTTTTCAAGCCTTTTCTGGACAAGTTCCTTGTAGTAATCGTCGACAACATCTTGATCTACTCAAAGTCGAAGGAAGAGCATGAGGAGCATCTCAGCATTGCCTTGCAGACCTTAGCGGATTACTAGTTGTACGCGAAGTTTTCTAAGTGTGAGTTTTGGAAGGGCGAGGTGAAGTTCCTAGGACATGTAGTGTCTAAGGAGGGTATCACGGTGGATCCTAGCAAAGTAGAAGCGGCTTCTAGTTGGGAGCAGCCCAAGAACATCTCGGAGATTCGGATTTTCCTGGGGCTAGCGGGTTATTACCGGAGGTTTATTGAAGATTTCTCGTGCATTGCACCCCTGTTAACCAAGATGACTCGGAAGGATGTGACGTTTATCTGGGACGATGCTTGCCAGGCATCCTTTACTGCTCTCAAGGAGAAGCTTACTACTGCACCGGTCCTCACCATTCTTGTTAGCGGCATTGACTTTGTGGTTTACACTGACGCATCTTTATTCGGTATTGGATGTGTTCTAATGCAAGTTGACAAGGTTGTAGCGTATGCTTCAAGGAAACTAAAGACGCATGAGAGGAACTACCCTACACATGATTTAGAGCTTGTAGCAATTGTGTTCACACTGAAGATATGGAGGTATCACCTCGTCAGCGAAACATTTGAAGTATTCTCAGACAATAAGAGCCTCAAGTACCTATTTTCTCAGAAGGACTTGAATATGCGACAAAGAAGATGGATGAAGCTCATGAATGACTACAACTTCTCTCTTCAGTATCATCCGGGCAAGGCCAATATGGTAGTGGATGCACTCAGCCGAAGACCTACAAGTGTCGTAGCTCACTTGCTAGTTCAAGAATGGAAACTCTATGAAGCACTTGCAGATTTCAACTTCGTTGCTTATAGATCAAATCATGGTGTGAAGTTGTGCAGTATACTTGCAAAGCTATCACTCAAGGTGAGGATCATTGACCTTCAGAAGAATGAGAAGTGGAAGTAAGACTTAGCCGTGGACGGGGAAAGTACAGATTGGACCAAGGCTGAATATGGAAACATCACAATTAAAGGGCGACTTTGTGTGCCACATGATGTAGATCTGAAGAACGAGATTCTAGCTGAAGCTCATAGATTGCGGTATTCCATTTACCATGGCAGAACCAAGATGTATTACAATCTTCGGCGCAGCTATTGGTGGAGTCGAATGAAGGTTGAGATCGAAGAGTTCATGACCAAGTGTGTTGTTTGCCAGCAAGTGAGAGCAGAGCATCGAAAGTCGGCGGTTACCCTTCAACCTCTACCCATTGAGGAGTGGAAGTGGGAGCATATATATATGGATTTCATCACGGGACTACCCAAGACACGTAGCAACCACGACATGATCTGGGTGATTGTAGATCGTTTGACCAAGTCAGCACACTTCTTGGCGACGAGGACTACGATGAACACCGAAGAAATGACAAGACTGTACGTGCAAGAGATCATTCGCCTACACAGAGTGCCTATCACCATTGTGTCAGATTGCGGTTTGCAGTTCACTTCACGTTTCTGGAAGAGCTTGCACAAGGCCTTGGGGACACAGCTCAACTTCAGCACCGTCTTCCATCCTCAAATAGACGGTCAGACTGAAAGGGTAAACCAAGTACTTGAAGACCTCCTGAGATTGTGTGTTCTGGATTTCAAGGGTAGCTGGAAGATCATCTTGCACTAGTAGAATTCTCCTACAACAACCCCTATCAGATGAGCATAGGGATGGCACCATTTGAAGGTCTCTATGGAAGACCCTGTCGATCGCCCTTGTGTTGGAATGAAGATAGTGCCCATGTTCCGTTGGGACCCAAGATCGTGACCGAGACAACCGAGAAGATCAAGCAGATTAGAGATCGACTACTTATAGCTCAGCATCGTAAGAAGAGATATAAGTTCATGGTCGGAGACTGGGTATTCCTTAAGGTCTCATCGACCAAAGGAGTGTTCAGATTTGGCAAGAGGAGCAAGTTGGCACCAAGATACATTGGAACCTTCGAGATTACCGAGAGAATTGGAGAAGTCACTTACCGAGTGCTACTACCGTCCTCTATGGATCTAGTGCACGACGTCTTCCACGTGTCCATATTGAGGAAGTACCACCTGGATCTAGCTTCTGTGATTGATTGGCAAACTGTGACGATCTGAGAGAACGCACTTATGAGGAGCATCCTGTGGAGATCCTAGACTCGAAAGAACAAGTGTTGCGGAACAAGGTCATTGCATAGGTAAAGGTCTTATGGAGCAATCATGGGACGTCCGAGGCGACTTGGGAGCTTGAAGACGAGCTGCGAGCTAGATATCCGCAACTCTTCACTTGAGGTAAGTAAATTTTGATAATGAAATCTTTTTAAGGAGGGTAGGCTGTAACAACCTAGACCACCTATTTTATATTTAATTATATTTTAATCCTTATTGTGATTCTACCTCTCGATTTGATCGCCAATCGGATTAGATCCGACCATGCGATCGTGCTTGTGATGATTGTTTGGTCTTAGTGCTATACATAGTAGTTTAGCCCTTTGTGTGTTTGGATTAATGGCAAAGATGTAAATCTTATTTGGATGAGATGTAAGGCTAGGATCAAAGTGGTTATGTTTATAAGGCTAGGATTGAAGTGGTTATGATTGTAAGGCTAGAATTTGAGTGGTTGTATTTGAAGGCTAGGATGAGGACACTTGGCATAGATGGCTTGTTTGAATGAGAGAAAGAAAAATCTCATGCATTTGTCTCTTTCGGGTTTTGTTTTCTTGAGAGCTTGAGAGTGGAGAAAGAAGGGCTTGCATTGCTAGGGTTTGTGTTGATTTTTGCTTGCTTGGAAGAGGTAAGTAGATAATTTCATGAATGTAATTAGATTCATCTTGGATTTCTAAGCATTTACCTGATTTTCACGTTCATGCATTTAATTGAAAGTTGATGAAGGGATTGAATGCTTAATTGTAGAGTGGCAGTTCATTTTTCATGTTTGAGAATGGATTTGGTTTGATTAATTTATGATAGAATGTTTGTGAATGTTTTTGTTGGTTGAGAATCGAATTTGGAGAGAAAAATCCCTGTTTCTGCCTAGCTCGCAACGTTCAACAGCCTCCTCGACTTGTCGAACGGATAGCCGAATACTTTCTAGGCCAAGGGCGAACTGTTCGGCTCGCCAAATAGGTCACCGAGTATGAATGCCACTGGATTGGTTACCGAGTATCAGTTCGGCGTGCCGAAATGGGCTTCGGTACGACTAAGAGGGCGCCGAAGTGGTCGCCCAAAAATGACTCCCTGGAATTGTCACCGAATGTCGCGGAGGTCCGCTGAGGCAGGCTTCAGTGCGCCGAAGACCTCGTCGAACCTGACATATTGGACTTATAATTTTATGTTTGTTAGTTGGTACACATTTGCGTAGTTTATGATTTAATTGTATTACATATGCACTCTCGTATGATTGATAGTGAAACTCTTACCATACAACTTGGATTTGTGAGATATTATGTAGTAATGCATGCAAATGTGTGAAAGGTATACACTAGTTAGTTCTAATGCACCCTATACACAATGAAATGTATTTTTAGCTAATGAGCACCACTTCACAACACCGCATTGACTCTAGACCATAGATTGGTCTAAGAGTGTGACCCTATGTACCGAGACCACACGGATGCATCTAGTGATTGAAATCAGAGTGATATGATTTCCACATCTAGTGAGGAGACTTGTAGGACTAAGTTGAGCGAGTAGCTAACCTAATAGACTCTCTTTTTGCCTAAGGGCATTGTACCCAAGAATCAGAGAGAGATCTCCGTAGTTTTTCAAGTGTTTATGTTTTCCTGAGGGATACCGCACGTGGGTGCAAGCCTCGGTAGATTACCATTGATAAAAAATAAGTGGGGGGATTGTGCCTCCTAGATTGAAAGCTCTTGACACTATACTGAACACATAGAATAGCTCTATTCCTTAGACCATTACGACAAGGGATGATTTCAGGTTTCTGGAACATTCTGGGGTGAATTCAAGTTGCTGGGACCAAGGTTTACGGTGTCGATGTCGCCAGTCTGCTCTGGCGACATGGGGGAAAAGTGGGGAAATTGAGGAAAATGTTGGGGAAATCTTAGGTTTTTGATGGATTTTTGGCCCCAAACTTTAAATATGTCTAATTAAGACCTAAATGCATCCAAATGCATCAAAAA
>JAUPMG010046591.1:0-14054 GCA_031762675.1 Pachysandra terminalis | reverse complement strand
CGCATGGTAGGAGTGAGATTCAGAGGGTGATTTGGAATTGCTAATTCTCAAGCCAGGCCTTCCAGGAGCTGCAAAAATAAAAAAACTGCACATCGGTGCAAATTGGGGTGTCTACACACCTCAACCCCTCATGTAGAATCCGGTCTAGGTTAGAATGCCGGTAATCTTAAGACATGTGTGATTGTTTTTGTCCACTAAATAGTGTCCATAAGTCATAGTGTAATTGTCGTTTTTGTCAACCACAAATTGAGTCAAATGCTTGAGAGGATGATAGGGGAATCAAGGAGTAAGTAACCAGTTTAGATCAAATGAAGTGGGGTCCCTAACACCTTCCCCATTCTCATAATCGAAGCTCTGAACCTATTGATCTCTTGGTACGCATCCAGTGGAGTCATTAGTTGTTATTTCATAAGGCCCCGGTGTCCAATCACACTGTAAAAAGGATTGGTGGCGACTCCTGAACCCCCATTTGTTTCTCCCATCCTGATTCCCAATCGGAGGGGTTGCCATCGTTCCTCCAGGTGCTTTCACATTGGTCGAATTTGAATTCACAATAAATGGGGTCATCATTAGCCCCCTGCGTTTAAACGTGCCGACGTGACACTTTCTGAACGTAAATCCCTGCGCAGTTGATCTGCTGCAGCCGTTACCCTTCACATGATAGGCCGAGCGGCGGAGCTGTTGAAAAAGGCAACCGCCGTCGCCTTCTCAAGGGTGCTGGAGAAGCAGCATTAAATGCGAGCTGATGTGTCAAACCGGGGTTGGGTTACCGTGCTGCTGCCACAGTACCCCCCAAGCCGTCGTTTGACGAGCCCCGTGCAGTCTCATCATTTCTTTTGTTTAAAAGGGGATGAACCGCCTGAGGCGCTTTTACTTGCTGTTTATCTTGTATTTTTGAGCTCTGCAACTCTTCTTCAACCTCAAGCTTTCTGCAACGTCCTCCTTCAACATCCTTTGAAGAATGGCGCCTATGAAGAGCTTGGGGAAGAAGAAGGTTGCGGCTTCCGCGAGCAATGCTGCCCCGGAGTCGCCTAGAAAGACCTCCGATTTCTGGAAGGGAGCGCAATACTGGATCCCGCCGATTCTGCAGGGCGAACAAGCCCTGTGTAATCCATACCCATAATTTACTGGGGACATGGAAGAGAACGGTAGAGTCTTTAAGGATGTCCCCTACTTTCGGATCTTAAGAGGGACTATCCTTGCTCTTCCGTTGGGTTCAGATCCCATTTGGGGGTCCGAAACGGCTACGAAAGCTGGTGCCGGGCAGTGATGGTCAATCAGGATTGGAGCCAGAAGCTGAAGCAACCTGGCATTTATGACGCGGTTCACGCGTCACTGTTGGACGTCTCCCGGGACAACGATAGTCAACGGGAACTTGTGCTGAGGTGGTGCTCGCGCACCCATACCTTCATCACCGCTTTTGAGGGGGTCACCCCCACCCTCGAGGATGTGGAGATACTGGCATGTTTGCCAGTGTTGGGGGATCAGAACCCAGCACACATCCGGCTCTCAGAAGAAGAGAAGGTGATTGAAGCCGTGTTGATGAGCGGCATCCGGGAATCGGCCAGAAGGCTAGTAATCAAGACAGGGACTGCCGTGGGCACCCTCGGTAAGCGGCGAACCAAGCAGGGGAGGATTAGCTTCTTCTGACGGGAGGAGAACGTTGACTGCCCGGCCAAGACGCTCTTCGTCGTAAATGAAGAAAGCAAGGATAGCCAAGCGGCCCTCGCGGCTTTCATCACACTGTGGCTCTCCCACTACGTGCTGTCGAGCTTCCCTGATGATAAGGTGAATGAAGATGTGCTGCAGATAGCCATTAAGTTGGCACAGGCGTAACTATCCCTTTGGCTCCCTTGTTTTTGGGGAGCTTATACGAGGGCTTGGACCTACTGGTCGTGGATCAACCCTGGGCCCGAGGGGAGCGCGTCATAGAGACAATTGTGGACGCCAACTTCCTCGAGATGTTCCTCTGGGAGCATTATCCGAGTTACGCCCCCGCCAAGGTCAAGCAGAACTCAGAGGTCATAGGGGACCAGGGTCCCTACCCCCGGGTGGCTTTCTGGTCCGGGGAGCGTCCCAAGACCGACATGGGGATTTCCTTCATCCTTGACCAAGAGATGGAATTCGAGTTTTGCCCCTACGCCCGGCAGATCAAAGGCGTGGAGCAAGGCATGGGGGCCGATTTTGAAGGGAGAGCTTATCCCAGTGTCGGTGTGGCACGAGCTCTCCCGGGAGATGCAGGCATACCTGGTGATCATACACCATGGCTATGTCCTGGGTGGGGTAGAGGCGCTGACCCCGTGCCCCATGGCCCATAACCCAGACCGGGTGGTGCGGCAATTCGGGAAGGACTAGATGGTTCCCCGGGTGAATATTTCTCCCATCCCCAAGCCCCGGGAGATTGGTGAGAGGTTCACCCTAGCGGATGGGGTGAAGCACCTGGACGCCTGGGACGCGGTGGAGACGGCCCCGCTAGGAAAGAAGGGAGGTGCCACCGATGCGTGGTTGGAGATGTGGGGGTAGCTGCTCAGAGATGCCGTCACCTTCAACGCGCTACCCTCGGTCCTGACGCTACCTTCTGTGGACGCCCGTAACACGAGGCTAAAGAAGGGCAGGGATTCTAAGGGGATTCTAACCCGCATCCCCGGGTTGACCATTCTGGGCTCCGCTTTTGGATATACCAGCCCGTAGTGGCTCCTGCTGTGGCTCGCCCCGCAGTGGAGGATTCTAGGGTCGCGGCCCTAGGAGAGGATGAGACCGTGTCGGGTCTCGTCATAGTGGCAATCCCTCCACCGCTCGGCTCCCCTCCCCAGGGAAGAAAACTGAGCAGCATCGGGTCATCCGAGACCTCCAAGCCCCTAGCAAAGGTAAATTACTTTGTAATAGCCATTTAGCTGCTCTTCCTGTGATGCAAACTGTCAGATCTTTCATTTCAGGGGAAGGGTGTCTCGGCTGCTGCCAAGGCGGTCTCCTCGGAGGTCGTTCTCGCGAGTTCCCCCAAGAAACCAGGGGCGGGGAAGAAGAAAACCGGAAAGGGTCCAGCAAAGGCCTCGAGGCCTCCAAAAAAGGTAACCGTCTAAATCCTACCTTTGCTCGTCCATTCCCTGGCCGCCTTCTAACCATTTTTTTTTAAGGTCTCGGCCGCGAAGAGGCCCGGGATCGACGCTCCTTTGGCCTCAACTCCTACGCCGGCTGGGAGCGCCTTGCACAGAGTGAGTCTTGTTACTTGTTCACAATTCTTCCCTGGGGGTGGCATTACTAATAATGGTTTTCTTCCAGGGCCCGCAGCCGAACCGGGACGTGATGGTGACCACCCTCCGCGGACCCTTAGCACTCCCCTAAGGCTCCAGCGGGAGGTCGGGATCAAAGGAAAGGGCAATTAGCTGACCCTAGTAAGTGTTTACTTCTATATTGCCTGCTGCCACGGGTTGGTTCCAATACTAAGATTCGTTCAATTACTTGCAGGATCTGGCCCAATCGCTTATGGAGCTGCCAGATGATGCTCTCGAGGCCGCCGAGAATTCCATCGAGCAGTCCAGTAGACCGGCGCTGGAGAGGAGGGTCATGGCCACGCGAGCCCAGCACAGGCCGGGGGTCAAGGGTCTCCGCCCTCCGTCTCGCATGACTTCTTCTGACATGATCATGGAGTTGAGCGATTACCAGCGGATGGAGGAAGAGCCTCAAGTCAAGCCTGCTCATGTCTTGGAGCTCGAGAGTCGGTCGGCCCTCAAGGGCGACGCATCAGAGGCCAGGGGCGTTCAGAGCGAGGAGTTGGGGGCTCCTAACTCTAATGACCCCGACTCGCAACCGAGGATAGAGTCTACTGCACACCTGGCAACTGCGGAGGATTCTCTTGAGGCTGTTGCTCGTGCTATAGCTACCGAAACGGAGCGGGTCTTCACCGAAGTTAAGGCCGTTAGAGAAATTGCTGAATCTATGGTGCTAGACCAAGCAGGGGACGCTAACGCCGGGAGTCCGCCTAGGGCTCCTTTTGAAGATTAACAGGAGAGGAGGGGTCCTGAAGTAGTTATCTCCATCGACTCCCCTCTCGTCCCAGTTGTGGAAGTGTTGGACACTCCCCGGGTGTCGACTCAAGAGACAGACCGAGTGCCAACCCCAGTCCTGAAGATCGCAGAAACCCCCGAGGGTCCGGCGCTCCCTCTCGCGGGGGAAGCCCCGGTTCTCACGCCCATGGAAACCCCAGAAAGTCCGCCCTCCCCCTGGGGGAAGCTCCAATCCTCACACTTGTCGAGACCTCATAGGGGGTCGCCCCTTCTGTGTCTGAGGCAACGGACTTCATCACGCCTTTGGGAGCCATGATTCCCAGTAGATTTTTTCCCCTACCGGCCACCCCTCCCGAGTCATCCTCTCCAAGGGTGGCTAAAAAGCAGAAGACCAACCCAGACAGCTACCGTGCTCTATCACAAGTCCAAAGATACTATATTCCTGAGGAGATGGCAGACTTGATGGAGGTCATCTTCCGGGCTTACGGAGATGTCTCAGACAAGGAGAAGGCTCCCCTGACCTGGGTCTGCAGCAGAGGCTACGTCGAGTTGTGCTCCCTGCTGGAGTCCATCTCGGGTACCAGATTCGAGTCTCTGACGGAGGGCGTGCTCGGGGCATGGAGGGAGAGCGTCTCCGGGCTGGAAGACTTGGGCTTCAAAGTGGACTAGCTGAGAAATCATCTGTCCAACCTGGAATAAGTCACAGCCCGGCAAATGCAAAGGTTCGGTCTTTAGAGCATAATTACCAAGGACGCCCTTACCATGTCTCACTGATCCTGACCTAGGAGAGGAAAAAAGCTGAAATCGCGGCTCTGCGGTTAGCTCTTGCCGAAAATGAGAATGAACTCGGGGAATTGAGAGCCGAGGGCAGCAAGCGAAAGAGCGGAAGGAAGAGGTGTTCCATCAGTTGAATTCCATTCCCCTGATAGACGACCACTTTGTACTGAAAAGCTTGCTCCCGTGGGAGTTGTATATTTTAAAAGAAGATGAATAAAATCATTTATTTTGTTCTTCCTTCTCTCCTTTGTTTACAAACTTTAATAATAATAATGTTTTAACCACTTGCCGTTCACCAGCTCTTCCCGGGCGTTACCCTCAAAAGATATAATCTTGTAATAACCGGAGGCATAAGCCTAAGTAATCTGGAAGAGTCTGTCCCACCGGGGTGCAAACTTAGGTTTAATAGTGTTGCTCCGTTCAAACCAAGAGGTTCTCAGAACTAATCCGCCAACGTGAAAATTCCGGGGGGACACCTTCTTCTGATAGGCCCTGGCAATGACTTGATGATATTGTTGATTTCGGGCAAAGGCCTTCTCACGCCTTTCATCAAGGTTGTCCAGCTCATGCATCCGGATTACGGCTAAGTCATGAGTGTCCCAATCGATCCCAGCCGCCTGCAACACCCGGGCTGAGGTGACCTGCAACTCAATAGGGAGCATGGCATCTGTTCCATAAACCAGTGAGAAGGGGGTAGCCTGGGTCGCACGATGCTTCGAGACCCGGTAGGCCCAGAGAACGTTGGGCAGATGCTCGCTCCACCGGGATTGGTAATAATAGGTGAATTTACTTAGTAGCTTGATAAGGGTCTTGTTTGTGGCCTCGGCTTGGCCATTCCCTTGAGGGTAATATCCGGTTGACTTGATATGTGCAACCCGATACTCGGCCAGAAGCAAGCGGACATGTCTATTGAGGAATGACAAATCGTTATCCATGATGATCCTTTGGGGCGGCCCGGACTTGGTGATGATGCACTCTCGGATGAATTGTGTGACCACCTCCCCAGTCGCTCTCCGCAGTGCTACAGTCTCAACCCACTTGGTGAAATACTCAGTGCCTACCAAGATCCATGAGTGTCCCTTCCTACTCCGGGGGTTGATGGGTCCAATCAAGTCAAGCCCCCAAGTGTGAAAGGGCCAAAGGGTCAGGATTGATTGCATTCCTTGGGGAGGGCGCCTGGGGATGTCACCTTGGATCTGGCACGGGAAACATTTCTTCACATAATCAAAGGCGTCATTTCGCATGGTCTGCCAATAATAACTGAGGGCTATCAGTTGATCAAAAAGCTTCTTCTGCCCTTGGTGAGCCCCACAAGAACCTAAGTGGACTTCCCTGAGGACAATCTCGACTTCCCAGGGTCCGAGACACTTCAGAAGACGGTCGTTGAAGCTGACTCGGAACAGGTCCTCTCCTTGTACTTGGAATCTCACCGCCCTCCTGCGTATCCTATGGGTCTCCACTGCGCTTGCTGGCAAGACCCCGTCTCGTAGGAAAAGAAGAAAATGTCGTCTCCAATCCCACTCCTAGGTATCCACCGGACAAGCTTCCATCACGTCTACTGGGCCCTGGCAATCCGCACAGTCCCTTTAGATCCTTGTTGCGTCATACGCCATGGGTGGCCAATAAACGCCGAGCCTCTGCAATCTTCTGCTGAATGAAATGGAATCTGGGCTTCCGCAAGTCTGCCAGTGCAAGTCATTAAGGGTCTGCCGGGACTCCTCGTGATTGATGCACCTCAATAAGACACCGTTGGTGGCACGAAATCATAGGGCTCCCTCAATCTCCACAAAATTGGCCACCTTACACACCAGGATCCCGCTCGGAGAAATCGGATGGTGAAGTTTGTAAAGAATTGGGTGTCTCCAATCCGTGGGGAGGATATCTTCCTTCTCAACCACGGGGTTGAGGGTTGCCGGGAGGACCTTCCTGATGACGTCAATCCGCTGTGAACTGCCGTCTAAAACAATTCGGCTCCCAAGATTGGCTTAAAGATCAACCTGATGATTCTTTGATCTCGGGATATGGAATAGCGAACACTCCGTGAACTTCTACATTACAGCCTAGATGGCGGTCCGGTATGGCACTAACTCCGGCTCCTTGACAGCAAAATCTTCATTTACTTGTGAAATGATGACCTTGGGGTCCCCAAGAACCCTGAGCTTGTCCATACGCAACTGACTTGCCAGGATGAGACCAATCAGTAGGGCTTCATACTCGGCCCGGTTGTTGGTGCAGAGGAAGTCGAGCTTGAAAGAGAAGTATAAGTGATATCCATTGTTAGCAATAAACTCAATGCCGGCTCCGTCACCGTCAGAGTTAACTGACCTGTCAAACTTCATCTGCCACTCTCGCTCCTCTACCATATCAATCTCGAACTTCAGCAACTCCTCCTCCTCGGCTTTGGAGAAAGCCGCGAGCAGGTCAGCCACGGCCTGTCCACAAATGGTGCAGACAATATCAAATTCAGACAACTGCAGGAGCCACTCTGTATATCTTCCTGTAAGCACGGGTTGAGAAAGTAGGTATTTGATAGGGTTAGCCTTGGTGCTCAAGTGGGTTGGGCACGCTAAGAGGTAGTGCCGTAACTTCTGAGTCACGTGGGATAGAGCAAGGCAGAACTTATCCACCTGTGAGTACTTCAACTCGGCCCCTTGAAGGAGCCTGCTGACATAATATACTGACCTCTCAGTCCCCTCAGCGCCCTCCTGAGCAAGTAAACCTCCAAGAGCGCTATCCGAGGTGGCGAGGTAAATAAGCAGCGGTTTCCCGGGCAAGGGTGAGACCATGGTGTGTGGGTGCTTCAGAACGTCCTTGATCCTCTCAAACGTCTGCTGGCATTCTCGAGTCCACAAGAAAGAGTTCCCTTTGCGCAGCAGAGGCATAAGTGGAGCGATGTAAGCGGATAAGCCAGGTATGAACCTCCGGATATAGAAAATCTTCCCAATGAAAGACTTCATCTACTTCGGTGTCCGGGGTGGACATAACTCGAGTATTGCCTTGGTCTTGGTAGAGTCTAGTTCAATGCCATGTCAATGTACAACAAACCCCATAAACTTCCCAACAGTGACCCAAAAGGCACACTTAGCCGGGTTCATCTTCAGGTTGTAGAGTCGGCACCTCTGAAAGACCCTTGTCAAGACCTCAAGGTGCTCATGCTGCTCCTTGGACTTCACAACTATATCATCTACATAATCTTCCACCTCTGCATGCATCATATCATGAAAGATGACGGTCATGGCCCGCTGATAGGTATCCCCGGCATTCTTCAACCCAAAGGGCATCACTATATAGTGAAAGTTACCCACTAGGGTGCAAAATGCGGTGTGGTGGGCATCATGGTCGCTCATCCGAATCTGATTATATCCGCTGAAGCCATCCATGAAGGAAAACATCGAGTGTCTAGTCGTGGCGTCTATCAGCAGGTCCATATTGGGCAAGGGAACTCGTCTTTAGAGCTGGCCTTGCTGAGATCCCGGAAATCCACGCAACACCGAATCTGGACATTCTTTTTCTTAACCGGAACAACGTTCGCTAGCCAAACCGGGTGTTGGATGGGTTTGATAAAACCGGCCTGCATGAGTTTCTCTACTTCATCCTTTATCTATAGTTGGATCTCGGGTTCGAAAACCCGGGCGGGCTACTTGACCGGCCTAACTTCAGAAGATAAGTGAAGTCTATGAGTAACTAATTGAGGATCAAGTACACACATCTCATCATATGACCAAGCAAACACATCCTTGTATTCCTTCAAAAGTTTGATGAGATTACACTTCTCCTCAGAAGATAGATTAGTGTTTACAAAGGTGGTCCGCTTTTCCTCCCCACTCCCGAGGTTCACCTCATCCAGGGTTTCAAGGACGGACCTCACACCATCTTCGAGGTGCTCAGGTGCATCTTGTATCTCGAAGGCGGTAGCAGGGAAGGGTCCGTCTTCGTTGCTGCAGTCCGAGTCTCTGTAGCCTGCTGCAAAGGCGGCTTCCTCAGGATCTGTCACATCTTGGTCTGCATGGGGCAAAGTCGGCTCTGGCTTCTCGGTCTCGGTCCACAGCTTGTAGACGAATTGTCCATCCTCGAGCTTTATCCTAGTGCCCCAAGCTCCAGAGGCGGAGTCGGTCACTGTTTCCTCAGCAGCTCTCTTCTGCCTACCATCTTCCTTCTTCCTCTCATCCTTCAGCTTCCTCTTGGACGGGCCAGGCTCCAGCAGGGCTATCTCCAGATTGGCTTGAATATCAGGACAAGCGGGCAGTGGGATCCCTCGAGGCAGGGACACCTGACACTCCCCCGCCGGGGCTAGCTCGTCGTACTTGGCCGCGTCTGCAAGGTGAACCTCAGTTTCATCACAAGGGCACGGGTCCGCGACCAACCGTACCATCTTTCCCTTCCTAAAGCCCTTGCAGCATTGGTGGAACGTGGAAGGTACAAGACGGCAGCAGTGGATCCAGGGCCAGCCAAGGAGAATGTGATAATTGGGGCTACTGTCAAACATGTGGAAGAGCGTTGGATGCTTGTACGGCCCCACCTGTAGCTCAAGGATCACGTGGCCGAGAGCACACTGGCTCCGGGCATCAAATCCATAAATTCGGATCGCCTGAGGGACAATCCGGTCTTCAGATACACCAATGGCCTTCAGAATATCAAGGGCAATGATGTTTAAGGAGGACCTGACATCCACCAATGACCTCCTGATGTCCACCTCTTGCAATATGGAATTCAAGTACAAGGCCCGGTTGTGGTCCTCATCTGCCACCATCATATCCTCTGGCCCAAAGTTGATGACACCATCCAAGGAGAAGTCTGCAGCACACGCCTTCTCCACCCCCAGCAATGGCAGTCTCTGGGCGTAATCCCTCATGGCGATCATCTCTTGTCTTGAGAAGCCAATCTCCTTAAGCCTCAGCAACCTAGGTGGGACCAGCTCTCGCCTAACCACAGCCCCCACCTCTGAAAACAGTACATTGATTGCGCCTCCCCTACCATTGTGGGCAGGTAAGGGGTCCACGTGTACCTGCTCGGGGCGGAGGTCCACTTCACCATCAGCCACCCGATTCTTGTACAATCTTCTTAAAGCGTAACACTCAAATGTGGCATAGCGCACCTTTCGGTGGAACTTGCAGTACCGGGGCGGTTGGTTCTCGATCTCTAGGACGCAACACAACGCGGTTGTCCCGGATCCAGCTCTCCAATAGGACGTCCAGTTGGGCCGGGGTACAGTTGGGCGTTAGAGGGTAAGGGCAGTCAGGCCTTGCTTCATTCCCCCTTCCTCTCTTCAGGGCTCGGCTGTCAGCATGAGCACTCTCGGCCCAGCGCTTCTTCTCCAACTGGGCGCGACAACTGAAAAACCTGTTCTCCAGGCCTCTTCAATTAGACGGGTAAAACTTGGGAGTTTGTGGTTCTCCAGATGTATCATTTATTCTAGGAGCATCCCTATTACACACATAACCAAGTAATGGGACTCCTCTTGACTGTCGCTACAGATCATCACCAGCCCCCAAAATAGCTTCACATAGGTTACCAGGTCTTCCGCGGGCCCCTAGCGCTCCCGGCTAAGCACCACGATCGTGTAAATGTCTTCTGCCACGAAGAATTTCTTGTAGAAAAGGGAGGCCATGTCCTCCCAGCTGTAAACAGAGCCTGGCACCAAATTGTTGTACTAGGTGTAGGTTTTCTCGGAAAGGGACTTGGAGAATTCCCTTAGCAGGAGGTCATGGTCAGCGGCATGGGGTCTGAGAGATTCAACGAAGCGACTGATGTGTTCCCGCCAATTGTCGGTCTGGCCAGTGAATCTCTGGAACTTGGGGCTGACATAATCCTTGGATTATGGTTTCTGAAGCAGTGAAGAGGGATATGGAGGGCGGAAGTCGTTGTCCGTCCAATCCAGGTCTCGAAACCGGGACTGGAGTAACATGGCCTTAACATCAGCCATGGTAGCAAAGGAGGGAATAGTGTGGGGAAGGGGATTGTTGGCGGGAGGGGTGGAGTGATATGAACTGGGGGTGGTAATGGGGCATATGCATGGGTTGGAAATGTTGGAGGGGTGTACGCGGCCGCTGAAGGTGCAGGCGCGTGAAGTGGTAATGGTGGTGGGAGTATGTCGGTATGCACGGCCTCCACGGGCCTGGTTGTGTCATCTCGGGAGGTAGAAGACTGTCGGGGTGCCTGAGGAGTGGTGAGTTGCTGGTTGGAGCTCTGCTGCGCTGCCATGACCATAAGTTGCTGCTGTATGAGCCACAGCGTATCAGCAACGGAAGACGTGAAGTCAGTGGATTGGGGTCCTGGGTGAGGAGCACTCGGAGGCAGTGGAGTCAAGAGGGGAGACTCGCGGGGTGTAACTGGAGTTTCAAGGGGAGCTCTCCACCCGGCTGGTGACCGTCCTGGTCACCGGCAAACGACTGGCCCCGGCTCGTTTATGAGGGAAAATGTTGCATCTTCTCTAGGATACGATCCCGGCTATTGAACTGGAAACACAAGATAAAAATAAAAGGAAGATGGGGAAACAAAACAAGTCCTCAGTGGAGTCGCCAAAATGTTGATCCCCAAAATGGTAGCCTAAGCAGGATTACTTAACTGAAGTAAAACGCATAGGTATCGGCACCTGAAAGGCTCACCAAATTATGGGTTGAACCGGTTTGGTTCCCTGTCTCACACCAGCCTAAAGCATGAGGCGGCCGTTCCGGAGTGAGGTTTCCCTAAAAGGGTGTTTAAACAAAAAGGTGAAGGGCTGGCGTCAGGAAGAAGAACCTCAGGAAGGTTTCAGAGAAGTACAAAGCTCTAATTGTTGTCTCATAGAATTCAAGCCAGTGTAACTTTTCTCTCTAATGGAAAAGTTAGTTTTTACACCAGAGGAGTGAAGGCTTTTACAGCCTTCCCCCTTGGCCGAGCCCAATCATCGAGTGACAAGTGTCAATCTTGCCGGATGTCACGAGAACTCTTGTCACCACGGGATAGGCTGCGAGTGCGGCTTGCAGCTTTTATTCAATCCCATCAGCCGCTCAAGCAGGGTTCCATCGTCCATTCGGGCTGATGGGACGATTTTCTCTGGTCCCCCTTCCTGAAATGGTCGTTCCTTGTCCCCCCACCTTGTTTCCTTTCTGATTGGTCTAACTCTTAATGTTATGATTGCGAAACATGGGCGGGCCGTCATCCCATCAAATTCAGGCACCGCCCATATGGGCTTCCGCCTTCACCTGGATTGGCGGGATATGATCCGCCGCATTTCCGTGAAACGGGGTTTCTTGGGTTCAGGGTCCCCCTCCTTTTCTTGTTTGGACCAAAGGTCACACATTGATTTGCTTGGACCAAAGGTCCTGCAATGATGAGGTGTGGGCGGGCCGTAGATTTGGTCAAATCCCAGCGTCGTTCGTGCGATTTCCTGTCGTCCACCTGGGCCAATGGGAATGAACCCTTGTTCCTTCCTTTCCGTGAAAAACGGTTTCTTGTTTCCCCCTTTCCCTAATTGGACCAAAGGTCACATCAGATTTGAGAATCGTGGAGTGGGAAACCCGGACCTGAATCTCTTATCCTTCAATTCGTGCCTCGGGTGAGGCAGCGCTCTTTTCAACACTTGGGACATCTGCTTGTTGGGCTGTTGGAAACCCGCTCCTCAAGTGGGAGGCAACACCCTTAGCCTTTCAAGAGGGGAGATCCGGGTCTTTCCTGAGAGGGCTCTCATCTGGTAAGGGGTCCTTATCTCGGGATCAGGCAGGAGGTAGCCCGGCCTCATGACCAAAAAAGGGGTCAGCTTATATCCGGCCTTAGGGTTTTAACCCGGCCTCATGATCCAGTAAGGGGGTTAGCCCTACCTCACTGACCTTTAAAAAAATGGTCTACCTTATCTCCGGTCATAGGGGTTTAATCCAGCCTCATTGATCTGGTAGGGGGTTAGCCCTACCTCACTGACCTTTTAGAGGGGTCTACCTTGTATCCGGCCATAGGGGTTTAATCCGGCCTCATTGATCTAGTAGGGGGGTTAGCTCTACCTCACTGACCTTTGAAAGGGGTCTACCTTGTATCCGGCCATAGGGGTTTAATCCGGCCTCATTGATCCGGTAAGGGGGTTAGCCCTACCTCACTGACCTTTGAAAGGGGTCTACCTTGTATTCGGCCTTAGGGGTTTAATCCGGCCTCATTAATCCGGTAGGGGGTTAGCCCTACCTCACTGACCTTTGAAAGGGGTGTACCTTGTATCCGGTCATAGGGGTTTAATCCAGCCCCATTGATCCGGCAGGGGGGTTAGTCCTACCTCACTGACCTTTGAAAGGGGTCTACCTTGTAACCGTGCATTTGGGCCATATTCTCGGAGAATATGGCCCAAATGCATTAATATTATAGTTGTTAATTATTATTATATGTAATATAATATGTTAACATGTATGTTTAATATTAATACATAATATAATATATAAGAATATGAAGATATAATCTCATGTAAAAACTGAGCCAAGCCTATCCAGGCTCGGCTCAAACTCGTTAAGATAATGAGCTTCTTTTCCTGCTCAGGCTTGGCTCGCGAGCCTAAATATAGAGCTCAATCTCGGCTCATACAAGCCGAGATCGAACCTGAGCGAAGCTAGCTTGGCTCGTTGACACCCCTAACGGAAAGTTAAGTGATAGATGGTTTCTGCAATGTAGTACAAAACCTCAAGGGATGTAAGTAAGATATTAAAAAATATAGAGGGTTTGTTTAAGAGATGAATTTGATCACAGATACCAGAAAACATACTTTCTTAGTAAAGAGGATAACTAGGAAAAGGTACACAAAATAGTATATGCTTCCATGAAGACCGAGGCAGTAGGAGGACAAAACCATGTTCTACCTATTTACCTATGCGCTTAAGAAGGACAAACAGTTCACAGTTTTTGGTTTTAAACAGGACAGAGAACTCTACAAGTTTCTGGTTAAACCGGTCAAACAGCTCGTCGATGATCTTCGATCCAAAGTGTTTACTGATGAGTCCCTCAAGACTAGCTCTAATGTGCAATGTACATAGTCGATCATTCGGCGCCGTGATGAACTGTGCAGTGCCGGCCAATGGCTCCATCCTCTCAATGTTGAAATACCCATTCCTCTCTATCAACTCTTTCAACTCCTCCGCTGGTGTGATGTAGATGGGGACATTGAAAGAGTCCACTTCAGCTTCATTCACTAACCCCTTCAATAAGATTTTAACCATTTTTAGTCAAAGGGGCAGTAATGGTGAATTGTAATGCAAACAGAAAATTTTGGTGTCTTTAACCATTTCAAGTGACAAAGAGGGTGAAGTTAGCTTGTGGGAA
>JAUPMG010046580.1:0-14054 GCA_031762675.1 Pachysandra terminalis | reverse complement strand
ATCCATTATTCCTAGACCTATTTTTGCCCAGAAAACCCAAACCTAGGTGGTGTTTTGACCTAGGAATGACAGTGTGCGAAATCTGGGCGAAAAACCCAAAAATCGCGGCTGTCAACGAGCGGTCGGTTGGTAAAACTTGCTCATAGAGGACACCAACCAACGAGACCTACCTTTGGCACCTCATTGGTGGTTCGTTAGTGGAACCGACGGACTCGCCACGAGAAGAGGTGCCGAGTGGCCCTGTCAGCGGATGTGTCGGCCCACTAATAAACTCGCCGATAGGGAGTATGTGAAATTTGGTTGCTTGCGGTGAGTGAGTCGATGACACTCGCCGACGGGCATCGGTGGCACCGACAGAACACACCGACGATTATGAGACTAGAGGGACTTTGGTCTGTTGCACCAATGGGACCTGCCGACGGGCGTCAATGGATGCATCGGTCCACTGAAGGGACCCATCGAGGAGCTTGTTAATTGGTTTTTTTGACCTGGTCGGTGGACTAGCCGGTCCACCGACAAGACTCGTCAACGGGAGTATTTGAGATAGTTTAGGAGGGAGATTAAGGGGTAGGTTTGGCATCCTAGTTTGATGTTGACACCCATGGTTCGTCGTGATGATTGTGATCATTATGATTTGACTGGAGCGTGAAATCTTTAATGTTGCTTACCTTTATTTTCTTGTGCATGACTCAATACTTGCATACTCATGAGAACATATATAGTGAAATGTTGTGTTATTTGGCTAGGATGAACATGAATCATTTTTTCTATACATGACCCGTAGTAGTTGTAAATAGAAGTTGATGTTGTAAACTTAGATTTATATGACTGAATGATTGGTGAACAATGTTATGGATTTGTGTAAACGCATTAATTGTTTATCTATTTATTTAGTTCTAGCATACAAACATATGTGAGTGATTCATAAAGAATGAATGGATCATATTCTACTATCATGATTATAATGTCGCATATCATGTAGTTACTGTTAAATTTCATGCATTAAAAAGCACATGTACGCATTGTGAGTCCTTGTGTAAGACCCAGACATTGGACTGACCTTGCCTCCTTTATGAAGGACCAATGGACAACGTGAGGATACTTGGACTCCGAGGTGAGTACCAAATGACAGACAATATCTCTGGTGTCCTAGTGAGGGACTATATATTTATAAATCAAATATTGTTTTATGGGTGAGGGATTAGCTACCCCAAGAGCCCGAGAACAACTATATATGATATTGTATATATAGAGGGAAATCAGATTGGCATGTGTGGAGTCCGGGATGTGCCACGGATGGAGGTTCATGAAGATGATGCCCTCGGAGGGAGGCTCACGAGGATGATGCCCTCGGAACCGCCCTCGTGATAGAGGTTGAGAGGTTTCCGAACCAGGTGGAGGATGTGATTCCCTTTAAGAGTTTTGACTCCCTGTGACTGTGTTGTACACACAGGATCCACTATCGGCCTTAACTCGGCGTGGTTCATGTATTCCGTGATAGCGATGAATGTTGGCGTAGTGGGATCATGTGGACATCCAACACCACAATACCCAATCACATTCATTTCATTCACGTGTTTGTAAATGGCCATCATGATTGGCTAGTAGATTATATTGTTCATATCATTGCATATAATGAGCAAACCACTGCATTTTATTCATGGCATAGCATGCATTCATGGATATGCATTTGAATGTGTGAATCATAGATGGTACATTGTATTTGTTGCGCGAGTAGCTTGGGCCTTTCTGGCTCCATAATTTCAGGTATGTAGTTAGTACTGCTGTGTGGATCTCTGGATGATGTGGAGGTGATAACGAGAAGACTCGGCCTCTTCTGCGTACATGGTATTTGGATGAGATGTATTTTGTTTAGAGTTGATGTACTCTTTTAGTTACGCTATGTATTCAGCCTCTTTTTGTACTTATGGATATTAATGATGTATTTTAAATCTCGTGTTGTTTTAAACATCATTATGTTCATTTTGCTTCCGCTAACTATTCTCTTATTTCATTATTATTCTACTGCATTATGGTTAGAGGTTACCACTCCCTTGGGTAGTGTATTTGGAGAAGGGAGTGACAGTCAGGCTTGGAATTCTAGAGATATGCTCACGTGCGTGAGTCATGCTTTAGAGTTTGAGTCGTGACAAAGTGGTATCGGAGCTTATGATCCTTAGATTAGATCATAGCATAGAAGAGAGTTGTGGGTAAAGGATAGATATATATATGACTGGGAGTTAGGACTGATTTTCTGTTGTGTACCCTTAGAGGTTTCTTTTTGATGGATGCTAAGGGATAGAGAGCTCAATATTCCTGAACATCTAAAGATTGAACCTTAAGGAGGTTTTGTGTGGTGAGTATACTGGGTTGGAAAGTTCAGTGGGACTTGATAACCAAAGGCTTACCATGTGTCGATTTCTAAAACATGACTATGTAAAACACTAACATTGATCAAGTACCTCCATATGTATAAGGGACGATATATAAATGCATTTATGCCCTAGAACTTAGAAAAAGGGAGGTGTCTTAGCGTAATTAATAAGAAAAGGTAAAAGATACATTATAAATTATACATAATGGTTTTACCTCAAAAGAATTTCTACAAAATCAAACTGTTTAAAATAAATGATATGTAGATTCATAGGACCTAGATTATATGATTCTAGCATCCTAGTGTTTTACTTAAATGTTTTAAAATTTTCTTGATGTGGCTGATTTGAGTGTGATCTAATGATTGGTTTTGGATTCTTCTCACGGATGCGAGTGTTTGACCTAACTTCGTGCGGAGAGTTGTGATTTTGGTAAAGATAGAGATGTTGCTGGTTAGTGGGGGATATTGTGAGTCTAATTCCTGGCTGGTATCACGTGGGCTGGTATCTTTTGGGCGGGCCGAGAGAGAGGCTAGCAGGCTATAGATACTAATGGGCTATGGATACTGATGGACCGAAGTGACACACAAGAGTCATGTGTTGGAGCTGAGTCATACTAGAACTTTAGTTGACTTCCTTTGATTGTTGAGATTTGAGTGTGCTTAGTAGTAGCTGACAGGTTTGTGTATGGTGTTGGATGTTGCATGACTGAGTGATGTTGTTTGAGTTGTCGGACTTCCCTCCACTATTTGGAATCAGAATGATCGGGGAAGGGAGTTTGGGTGCGGGAGATTCGATGAGGCAAGACCTTTATCCTACTGAGGTGTTGCAGTCAGAGGACCAGTCGAGTGGACTTTTGGAGAGATTCAGGGAGCTAGGGCCATTTGTGTTTGAAGGATCGAATGACCCCTCGGAAGCACGAGAGTGGCTGGGTCAGCTCGATCACATTTTCGGACTTTGGGATGTGTAGATTTAGAGAAGGTGAGGCTAGCCACCTTCATGGTTGAAAGAGAAGCTGGAAGTGGTGGAGGACCTCACTAGAGGTGATGGGAGAAGAAGGTATATGTTGGGAGAGATTCAAGGGTATGTTCTTGGAGAGGTATTTCTTGAGGAGCTTATGAGAGGACAAGGAACTGGAGTTTATGAAGCTGAAGCAGAGAGACCTGTCAGTGGCGGAGTATGAGATCAATTTCACTAAGTTGTCACATTTTTCACCATATGCTGTGGACAATGAGGAGAACAGGGCCTACTTGTTCAAGAATGGATTGAACGGAGGCATTCAGGCTAAGTTGAGAGCAAGTGGATCCACGGAGTACGAGGATGTGGTCAGTACCGCTAAGAAATTAGAGGAGAGTATGTCGGAACAACGAGAGATTCGAGACCAGAGGAGGTTGGAGCGAAAGCGGAAGAAACTAGAGAAGGAACTTCAGAGGAGCCAAGTATTTCAACATCGACATTAGTCAGCGCTATGCACAAACCAGATATGCTAAAACCGTGGAGAGAAAGGTCATGTTCAAAGGAGTTGCCGTCGACCACCGACACTTAGAGACGCAAGACCCACAGCCCCGGATTACCACCTGTCTCTGCTACCGCAAAAACAACAACAAGCGCACCAACCACCGATCTAACTTCAAGGCATCTGTTAGCCCGGCGACTATATGGAAGAAGATTCCCGCAAGGGATATCCACGTCAGTTCGAGGACCAGGTATGTGAATTTCGAAGACGAAATTTTTTTAAGGGGGATATACTGTAATGACCTGAAATTTTATAAATGAGTTTTGGGCCAAAATAGTGATTTTAAAAATTTTTCGAGTTGAGTTAATAATTTGGGGATTTTGGAGAAAATTGAGAAAAATAGATTTTTATTGGTTAGCATGCATGGGCACTCATACATAAGCATACACATTAGCACCCTCATTTAAAAATAATCAAAGGTGGGGATTTATCACCTAAAGAAGAAACCTAAATCTAAGGGTGGAGATCTAATAAGTTGGGTTTATAGGGTTTGAGCTAACCCTAAAAATTGATTTTCTCTTGTGTTTGTTGTGCTGAGAAGAGGAGAGGGTAAGAAGACCAAGAAGAATAAGAAGGAGACCTAGAGGAGGAAGAATAAGACGAGGACTAACCTGGAGAACTGAAGCCATGAGTTAGGATTCGTGTTTTGTTTGAGGTAAATACATTGTGTACTTCTTGGAATCCACACTTGAATGTTTCTCCATGAAAGAATGAGTGATTTGTGTTGAGATTAATGATTTTGAATGACTTGGTTCATGCACTTCATGATGTTGTATTCATATGTATATAATTTGTCATTTAAGGTGCAGGTTATTCATGCCTAAGTTATGTTTGAATTTAGATTAGGTTTCCTTGTATTAGGTTAAAATAGTTGGATTGTGATTTGAATGAGATCTTGATTGATTCTTAGTTTGAATTCTTTATCATGAATAGATTTATTCATTTGAATGTTTGATAATGTGTATCCATTATTCCTAGACCTATTTTTGCCCGGAAAACCCAAGCCCAGGTGGTGTTTTGACTAAGGAATAGCAGTGTGCGAAATCTGGGCAAAAAACCCAGAAATCGGGGCTGTCAGCAACTTCATCGGTCTGCCGCGAACTCACCGAGGGCAGTCGGTTGGTAAAACTTGCCTATCGAGGACACCAACCGATGAGACCTACCTTTGGCACCTCATCGGTTGGTCGTCGGTGGAATCGACGGGCTTACCGTCGAGAGGAGATGCAAAGTGGCCCTGTCGGCGGATGTGTCAGCCCACCGATGAACTCGCCGATAGGGAGTATGTGACATTTGATTGCTTGCGATCGGTGAGTGGTCAGTTCGCCGACGACACTCGCCGATGGGGAGTCGGTGGATTCGTCGGTGGCACCGATGGAACCCACCGACCGGTACGAGATAGAGGGACTTTGGTCAGAGGATCCGTCAGTGGCATCAATGGGACCTGTCGACGGGCGTCGGTGGATGCGTCAATCCATCGACGGGACCCACCAAGGAGCTTGTTAATTGATTTTTTTGACCTGGTCGGTGGACCAGCCGGTTCACCGACGGCACCCTCCGACGAGAATGTTTGAGACAGTTTAAGAGGGAGATTAAGGGGTAGGTTTGCCATCCTAGTTTTATGTCGACACCCATGGTTCGTCGTGATGATTGTGATTATTATGATTTGACTGGAGCGTGGAATCTTTAATGTTGCTTACCGTTATTTTCTTGTGCATGACTAAGTACTTTTGTACTCTTGAGAACATAAATGGTGAAGTGTTGTGTGATTTGGCTAGGATGAACATGAATCATTTTTCCTATACATGACCCGTAGTAGATGTAAATTGAATTTGATGATGTAAACTTAGATTGATATAACTGAATGATTGGTGAACTACGTTATGGACTTCTGTAAACGCATTAATTATTTATCTATTTATTCAGTTCTTGCATGCGAATAGATGTGAATGATTCATATGGAATGAATGTATCATATTATGCTATCATGATTATACTCTCACATATCATGTAGTTGGATGCTAAATTCCATGCATTAAAAAGGACATGCATGCCTTGTTGGACCTTGTGTGAGACCCAGACCCTGGACTGACCTTGGCTCCTTTATGAAGGACCAATGGACAACGTGAGGACACTTTGACTCCGAGGTGAATGCCAAATGAGAAACAGGATATCTGGTGTCCCAGTGAGGAACTATATATGTACAATTCAAATATTGATTTACGGGTGAGGGATTAGCTACCCCAAGAGCACGAGGACAACTATATATGATATTGTACATATAAAAGGAAATCAGATTGGCATGTGTTGAGTCCGGGATATGCCACGGAGGGAGGTTTATGAAGATGATGCCCTCAGAGGGAGGTTCACGAAGATGATGCCCTCGGAACCACCCTCGTGATAGAGGTTGAGAAGTTCCCGATCCAGGTGAAGGATGTGATTCCCTCTAAGAGTTTTGACTCCCTGTGACTGTGTTGTACACACAGGATCCACTATTGGCCTTAACCCGGCGTGGTTCATGTATTCCGTGAAAGCGATAAATGTTGGCGTAGTGGGATCATGTGGACATCCAACACCACAATACCCAATCACATTCATTGCATATAATGAACAAACCACTGTATTTTATTCATGGCATAGCACGCATTCATGGATATGCATTTGAGTGTGTGAATCTTAGATAGTACATTGCATTTGCAGAGTGCCTAGCTCAGCCTATCTGGCTCTAACATTTCAGGTACATAGTTAGTACTGCTGCTGTGTGGAGCTCTGGATGATGTGGAGGTGATGACGAGAAGACTCGGCCTCTTCTACGTACATGGTGTTTGGATGAGATATATTTATTTTAGAGTTGATGTACTCTTTTAGTTAGGCTATGTATTTAGCCTCTTTTTTGTAATTATGGATATTCATGATATATTTTAAATCTCGTGTTGTTTTAAACATCATTATGTTCATTTTGCTTCTGCTAATTATTCTCTGATTTTATTATTATTCTACTGCTTTATGGTTAGAGGTTATCACTCCCATGGGTTGTGTGTGCGGAGAAGGGAGTGAGAGTCAGTCTTGGAATCCTAGAGTTATGCTCACATGCGTGTGAGTCATGCTTTAGAATTCGGATCGTGAAAAAGTGGTATCAGAGCGTATGATGCTTAGATTAGATCATAGCCTGGAAGACAGTTATGGGTAAGGGATAGATATATATATAAGACTGGGAGGTAGGAATCATTTTCACTTGCGTACCCTTACAGGTTTCTTTTTGATGGATGCTGAGGGATAGAGAGCTCACTATTCCTGAACATCTAAAGATTTAACCTTAAGGAGGTTTTGTGTGGTGAGTATACTGGGTTGGAAATTCCAGTGGGAGTTGATAGCCCAAGGCTTACTGTGTGTCGATTTCTAAAACGTGACTAAGTATGTAAAACCCTAATACTAACCAAGTACCTCCATAAGTATAAGGGACGGTAAAAGATACATTATAAATTATAAATAATGTAGAACTTATGAAAAGGAAGGTGTGTTAGCGTAATTAGTAAGGAAAGGTAAAAGATACATTATAAATTATACATAATGGTTTTACCTCAAAAGAATTTCTACAAAATCAAACTGTTTAAAATAAATGATAAGTAGATTCATGCGCCGAACAAGCCCAGAAGAGCACTCGGTGTGTACTCAATTAGCCGAGCAAGCGCCGAGCCTCCTCTGTTGACGTTTAAGTCTGTAGTTTTCACGCCAAGACCCGACTCGACGTGCCGTAGACGCGCCGAGCATTACAGACGAAATTTTATGCCCCTGGTTTTTGCGCCAAGAAAATTCTCGATGAGCCGAGAACACGCCGAAACAAACCTTGATACCAAAACCCTGAAATCCATAAATTTCACACAGAACCCTCAGCGACTACTCGACGCGTTGACTAATGTGCCGAACACCCGCCGAAAGCCCACCGGCAACACCTAGGCTAGCCGAAAAGTGCCAACTTGATTGGAATTGATTTTATTTTTGTGACCATGTTTATTTTAATTTCGTTAGACAAATTCTGATGTTAGTTATCTTGATTATAATTGTTTCAAATACTTATACCCTATTTGGACTGTTTTTCACACTAGTTGGAACCTGATATTTTAATATATTTGTTTTTTACATGATTTTAACATGTCAAGCATGCTAGGTAGAGTTATTACACATTGTACACAACAATTGCATGCCTAGTTATCGTGCACTCTATCATTTGCACATCATATGCCTTAAGACCATGGATTTGGTCTATAGGTTCACACCCTTTGCATGTAAGTCCATACTGCTGGATATTTAAGGATATTAAGAGATTACTGTGATCTAGAAATCATAATAGGTGAGGAGACATGCTAATGCATCATTATATATTAACGGATTTGAGAGAAGTGTAATTACCTAAACTCACTAAGAGGATTTTCTCTCCTGATTTATTTCATTTAATACATAATTTTCTTGAACTCATATAGTTGTTTAATTAATTGAACCAAAGGAGGAGGGTAATTAAATAACAATGTGTTAATTGGGGTCATTGTGTTATTTAATAAACCTTGGGGCTAAGAGAGTATAAAGTAAAGAGTAGAACAAATTCAAACGCTCAACTGTGCGTTAAAGGGGTCAACTCAACGTGTCTCTTAGCGGGACTGTAGTGGGAGAGAATAGAAGGAGTAAACCCCTATATCTCTAACTCCCACCTCACTGTAGAACACAAGCTTTGAAGGAGAAGAAGGAACTAAGGAAGAGAAGGAAAGGACTACTCGATACCGGCTTGTTGCCTATCAATTCTTACCCTGAAACCAAGGTAAGTTACTTATCCTGTCGATTCCATATATGCCATGATTAGCAATGAAGTTCTGAGAATTAATGTATGTATGCCACGTGAGTTTGGATTTCAATGCCTGTATATAACTGTTGTTTTTCCAGTAAATAATGTATGGTTCTCATTCTAAGAGATTATAAATGATAAGGATGAGTTTAGACTCAAAATACCATGGAAAACAACCAAGGAAAAACTACAGACCAAATCGTCTGTGTTTGTCAGTAGGCTGGTCGGTACACCGATGGGCCTACTGATGTATCAGGTGATTAATAAATTGAGTTGATCGGTGGGCGTCAGTACACCGACGACGCCACCGATGGAGATACCGGTGACCCTCGGTAGGCGTTGGTACACCGACGACGCCACCAACATGGGCCACCTGTGATTCTTTGGTAGGGGTCAGTACACTGATCCCCTTACCGATGTTGTTATACCACTGGAACCATTTGATTTTATCGGTTGGTGTCGGTACACCGACGGGCCTACCGATGGTAATGTAACTGAGATGATCGGTCGGCGTCGGTAGACCGACTGGCCTACCGATGGAAATGAGACTGTATACGTCGGTGGGCGTCGGTACACCGACCAAGCCACCAAAAGGAGACTACTGTACCATCTCGGTAGCATCGGTATACTGACGGACCTATCGATGGATGAAAATATGAGTTTGCAGGTACCCATCGGTACACTGATGTGGGTAAAGATGGATTGAAATTTTGAACATTATGCGGGTTAGGATGATCAGTTTAGTCCAGGCTTTCACGACGTGCGTATAGGGATCAAGGAAGGTCTTGGGCAGGTGTTCCATTGACGTGATAACCCTTGATTCCCTTCACTCGAGCTGACTTACTGAACACACACCTTTTAGTGGTCTTTAGCTTAGATTATGAATCGGATCTAACGGATTATCTGAGTGTATGGGCGCTTACGTAGTTTCTGAGAGGTCTTATCATTTATAGATTCTAAGTATTGGTTGTATAAATCTGAGATTGTGTTGGAATGTTAGGATGTGAATGATGGAATTCCAAGGGAGAGTATCATTTGGGTCTTATGAGTTAATAATGCATTCATACTGTGTTAATGTAGAGGGTTAAGTGCGCCCGGAACGTGACAAAGACATGGTTGACTAGTCCCGTAGGTTGCAATTCCTATAGAATACGGTCGGCTGGACCTTGAGTATTGTACACTCATGAAATCAGTACATGGTGGCCGTCGTACCATGGGTTAGCGCCCGGAACGAAGAGGGGATTGCCGGTTGTTCCTGGAACTTCGGTTCCGAAATCGTGTGTGTTTTGGAAACTACAATGAGGGACACTTAGCATGAAACAGTAAAATTAGACATTTCATTGAAATGTCATTGAATTTATTAATTGAACATTCTTAGAGCATCTATTTGACTTACTTCATAAACATATTGCATAATAAAAATTATCATGTATTCTGCCTTGAATCAATTATGATGCATTATGTCGAGTTGATGGGATCGTGCTTGTTGGGCATTCAAAGCTCACGTAACTTTCATGTTGCAGGTTGATCTAGCAGTTTGATGGTCGAGGACTTTTTATTTGAATCAACCATTTATCAGCTTTTCTGTCTATTTCTATTTCCATTTGTATTTCTATATGAACCATGTTTGGAATGAGATGTAATAAGGCTCTTCTGAAGCCATTATTAATTTATTTGAGTTGTTATACTTTGCTTCCGCCACTTTGTGCGATGAATAAAACTGTTTATGTCATCCTTATCTTGGTTGTGATATGTCAATCCTCGGTCTAGAAATGGATCCCGAAGGTTTCACCTCGAGATCCGTGCCGTCCCGCGTAAAGATTTGGGTTACGGGATTGGCGGTGTGACAGATTGGTATCAGAGCCTAGGTTTGTAAACAAAGATAGAATAAGAGAACACTGTAGAACAGAGGCATCACTTAGAAATCTGAAGTTTGGTGGAAGAACTTAGAAATCTAACTTAGGTGGTGTGTTGATTGATTTGATTGCAATTATATGAATATGTAAGCATGTGAACATTAGAATACGAACTATAGGATTAGCCACTTAATACCTTCCTATGAATTGTAGATGGCTATGAGGAAGGGAAGACCAGCTACTAGGGGAGCATCATCCTCTGCGACTCCGGACCGTGAGGAGCCCCAGATTTCAGAGGTCTACCAGATACAGGGGGCATGGCGGCAATGCAACGGAACTAGATCCAACAGGATGAGACCTAGAGGATAGAACAGGAGCATAGAGATCTGGCTCGTAGGGCCAAGCCGAGACCGGTAGTCGTGGTGCCGACTAACTGGCTAGAGCAGTTTAAGAAACTATCACCACCATCTTACCAGCGGCTAGGTGAGCCGAATCTAGTGCAGGAGTAGTTGCTAGAGGTAAAGCGGATCTTTCACAGGATGGAGTGTCCTGAGGGGATGCGATTGCTTCTTGCCACTTTCATTCTCAAGGGTGAAGCCCTTCACTGGTTGGAGATGGTTGAGAGAAATATGGTCACGACTCTAACCTGGGATGAGTTTAGAGAGCAATTTCTGGAGACATACTTGCCGAGCAGCTACCGCCGGCAGATGGCCATCAATTTCATGTGTCTGGAGCAGGGGAATCAAACGGTGGCACAATATCAGGCAATATTTTCCACGATGTCTCGTTATGCGCCTCATATCGTGGCCAGCGAAGTGGATAAAATCGCTAAGTTCGAGGAGGGATTGCGGATAGCAATTCGAGCCAAGGTGGTGCCCCAGATGTTCAGGTCTTATGCTGAGGTCCTGAAGTATGCGCGTTATGTTGAGATGGACATTGACCGGGCTGCTGTGCAAAGAGATCAGCCGAAGAAGAATAAAGGTGGACGCTACCAGCCTTATCAGCAGAGAGAGGGCTCTGACCAGCATTAGAGGAACGACGACAGACCTACCAGTACTCCTTCTGTTAAGCCAGCTATCACTGTGGCGCGAGACGTGCTGCAGCAGCGCCCTTTGCCATCTTAGCAGCAGCAGTTCAACAAGAGGGATTAGTGAGGCTAGCGTCTATGCTTCAACTGCGGGAAGCCAGGCCACGTGCAGAGGAATTGTCGGCTTGCATCATGGACCGATGGTAGTTATGCACCTCCACAACCTGCACAGAGCGGTAAAGCCAATCCCGTGGCTAGCACCTCATTCGCCCCGAGTGATGATCGTGCGTCCAACATGGTTGTCGAAGGTACACTTCATCTTTTCCATACCCCAGCACATGTGCTTTTCGAGTAGATTCGTGATATTCTAGGGCTTACAACCTAGCATGTTAGAAAACCCTTTAAATGTGAATAATCCAATAGGAGGGATAACTACCTTACACCGGGTGTGTCTAGGGATGACTAATCCCTACACCGGGTGGTTCAAGCGACGACGGATTAAAGAGCTGGAATTGTTGATAGGGATGACTAATCCTTGGGTATGAATTCCCAAAATAGTTAGGTATGGCCAATCCTTGGGTGGGAATTCCCAGAAATGGTTAGGGGTAACCGTCATAGGTTTTTTAATTCCCTGAAAGGTTAGGGTGACTATCCTTGGGTGTTTAATTTCCAGGAAAGCAAGAAAAAGCTTCATAAATTGAGCCCGGTAGGTTGCAAATCCTACAAAACCATGATGTACACGTGGGATGAATGATGTGGAGACATATTGATCGTAAGGTCGTGGACCGGGGTGTTGGTGGAAATTGTGGACCGGCTGATCACCAGATAGTGGTGTGCTTCTTGTGCATATGTGACATATTGGTATGGATCGATAGTGTTGAATTCTTATGCATTAAAGCTTGATTGACGTGATATGAATTGCATGACATGTTTATTGCTATATGATTGCTTCCATGCTATGATAATTACCATGATGTTGTATTTCTGTTTGGACTAATGTTGTTCCATGAAGATGGTTATCGGAATTGTATCTTATTTAGGCATTCCAAGCTCACCGCAACGTTTCAGGTTGCAGGTTAAAGTGGACTACTAGTTGGACATGGATGAGATGATGTTGGAATATCTTATTTTCTCTTTTGAATTTAATAGTTTAGATTTGATGTAATAGGACAGTTACTAGTTATTTGGATTGTAGGTTCTTATGAAGCAAAACATTGATTTACTTACTTTGTCTTCCGCACTCTGATTTGATTAATGAAAGTATTATTAGGCTTTTATTATTGGTTTGTTGTTGTTAGCCGCGTTACATGGTTCAGAGCCCAAAGGTTTCACCTCGTGATCCATTCCACCCACCTAAGGATTCGGGTATCAGGATCCGGAGCGTGATGGATTGGTATTAGAGATCTAGGTTAAGTTTCCTTGGGTGTGGAGAACGTAGAGGTAAAAACTAGGATGCACATGTTTGCAATTGTATGTTGTGTGCATAACATGATTGTGTGATTATTTGTATGATTTAAGCATGTGAATTGTAGGATAGAAGGCTGGACTTTTGTTTTTATAAATGGCTGGTAGGAGCAGAGCAATGGGTGGGGGGTCATCTTCCGAGGCTAGGGTTAATGCCAATCCTCAGTTACGTAGCATTTATCAAATCCTTGGAGCCATGGAAGCTTTCCAACGGGATCAAATGGAGAGGCTGGATATGGCCGAACAGAGTAGAGCGATTGGAAGGTCTAGAAACTTGTGGTTGGAGAAGTTCAAGAAACTTGCTCCACCAACTTTTGAAGGTCTAGATGAGCCACTCTAGGCTTAAAATTCGTTGTTAGACATAGAAAGAATTTTTAGGACCATGGCATGTCCTGATGACCAGAGACTGTCTTTGGCTACCTTTCTACTGAAGGGTGAGGCACTCCACTGGTGGGACATGATGGAGCGAAACCTAGAGACCGGGAAGACTTGGGAAACCTTTAAGAGTCAGTTTCGAGAGACCTACTTTCCTAGTAGTTATACGAAACAAATGGCATAAGAAATTATGAAGTTAAAGCAACGTTCACTCACGGTTGCCTAGTATGAGGCCCGGTTCACAATGTGTAACGACCCGGACCGGATTTTTCAAATTACATGGGCTTTCAGTCCATGTGTAACCTACACCCTGTATTGCTACAAGAGTGGCTACCCAACTTTAAATCATAAGCGGAAGTCCTGAGCAATTCTAGAAAGATATAAGTAACTAAAACGTATAGAATAAAAATCTATAATGTCTACGTATAAAAATTCTAGGTCTAGACTAATCTAACGTACATCTAGCAGAGTGTGCTACCCAATCCATGTCAACTTCCTCAATTTGCTTCTGTCTTCTGAGATCTAAAAATAAATAGTATAAACAACATTAGTAAACCTAAATTAATATGCATTCACTCATGTTTTTCTATTCTGGGCCGTGTGTGATAAT
>JAUPMG010046560.1:0-14055 GCA_031762675.1 Pachysandra terminalis | reverse complement strand
ATGGAGATCAAGCCAAGGGTCTTGACCATTATATAAATATATGTATATAAAGCTTGACTTTTAACCTAGAATGTTTTTGATCCATTTTTCGCTGCTATGAATTATTGTTAAATGCCTTATTTACTTTAATTATGATCAGTTTTGAAGATAGTGCCTTGATTGACTGCCATTCTCCCGTTGTGTAAATGAAGGTCGTGTCTCTTTTCTCCATTAGACCAAAAAGGGTCTGTATTGGATTCGGGACGTGACATTGATCCAACTCATAAGAAATCAATTTTAATACTTCAAATCAATATCAAAACGACCATAACTGCATTAAATCATCACTCAGTAAATTTCATGGATTAAATCAAATATTAAACATCAAACACACGCATAAATCTAAAGGCAAATCAAAGGAAAAATGTTGATATTATCAAATTTCAAATATAATTAACTAAAAACATGCTTTCCTACACAAGGTATCCCAGATACGATTTAGTATGATAAATCCGACATTAACCACAATATTCCATATGAACTATACAGAAAATGAGACTTACAGCAAGTGCTCCGATTTTTGGACCAGCCTGGTTATCTTCCTTCCCCACCTTTCTTCTTTTCCTCTTCTTCTTCTTCCTTGTCTCTTCTCTGTCTTTTACAAATCTAATTTCAGCCTCCTCTCTTTTTCTTTCTCTTATACTTTCTTCTCTTAAAACCCAAAACCCTAATCCCCGTATTCCCAAAATACTATTCACGTCCTACTAATTGACCCTTTTTGTTAACCTCTCCAATTCACTTAAATCTACTTCCTAACCTTCTCATAACTTCCCACATTCATAACCTAACTGACATGGTAACTCTCCCACTAAGAATCCTCCTCGAAATCAAACTTCCACTAATAGAAACTAATATCTTATTAAAATGGAAATTCTCTCTTACATTCTAAGCCATTTCAAAATCTATTGTAATTATTAAACCAACCTTGTTCTATGTTATTGGGCCACACGTCCATGTCTGAACTAAGCCCATTCATCTTATTCCTAGGCTCAATTAATTTAACTTAATTTCACTATAACACCACAGTAGCCATTAATTACAGTTTGGCCCTCTTTTTCACATTTATATTAACACAATGTCACCACCAATTAGAATTCAGATTCAGTCATATTTATGTAACTTCTTTATTACACCTTTATTATTATTATTATTATTATTATTATTATTATTATTATTATTTTGATCCAGGTCACACTAGACTAGTTTTGTTACTTTGTTATATATATATGTCTATGTTGGTACAGATATTTCTTGTAGAGTTTTGCTTCTAATTTTGTTTATCTTATACTGTCTATTATGAGATACCCATTTATGTGTGGACTTGCTCTTTCATGCTTATTTGTTTATCTTGTCTACACATTGCCTTGGAAGGACCAGTGCACCACTCTTATCTTTATGGGGTCTAGCCTTGGCATGTATAGGCTATGCTTGAGCTAATATTTATATTCTTTCATAGCTTATACTTGCTTGCATTGATTATACCATTCTTTCATTCTTATAGTTTTTGTACGATAGATCTTTGCGTGTTGATTTGATTAGATGGCACATTGGTGTGTATGCATTCGAAACTTACATGTTGTGGCTTATAGTTATATCTTCCACATGCTTGTTATGGTTTGTGTGAGTCTTGTGTTATAGTTATACCTTGCTTAGACTCACATAGTGCATACACATGCTATCTTGCTCATCTTTTCCAAATCACACAATCCCCATTGGGATTGGGGCTTTAAGGTACCTGATGAGGTTTTCACAAACTATTGCATGTTGCTTATAGTTATATCTTAATATGTGTAGACACCCCAATTTGCACGAGAGCGACTTTCTTTTGATCATTCCAGCTCCTGGAAGCTTGAGCTTGGCTTTTCCCATCTCCGAATCATCTCCAAACCACCCCCAATCATATTGCCAATTTTCTCTAAAGATCACAAAAAATCATGTGAAATGACCAAAATACCCCTAGTATACCTAATTCATCTCAGTCGTAAATCCATTTTCAAGATCAAATTTGAATTCTGGATCCAAAATGCTCTCCAATGAGTATAATCTTCGGCTAATTCGAAATTCGTCGGAGAAATGACAGTTTTGCCTTTAATCCGGTCGTTTGATCCAAACAGCTAAATCCGAGGGTCGAAATATGTTTCCGATATCAAATTTGGATTCCACATTGAAATACCATCAAAACAACTGTGATTTTGTAAAATTCCGAGTTCGGGAGTCGAAGGGTCAATTTTGATATTTTTAAAATTATCAAAAAATGACAGAAAAATATAATGGGATAAAGAAATAATAAAAACACTTTAGGCAGGGGATTGAAATAAAATAATTAAGAGAATATTTAAGGAAGATTTTCTATGTGTCAAATTCAAAGAAATAATTTTAGAAGTTGCCACGTGGCAAATCCCCCCAAAAAAAATAAAATAAAATAAAAAGCTTTTAAATTCAAACTAAAAAGAGGGGGTTTCTATTCTCAAACAATCAAAAGGGGGGTTTTTATTCTCAAGCAATCAAAAGGGGATATTAAATTCCAAATTCATTCTTTCAATAAATAAAGTTTCTATATCCAAAAGAAAAGAAAATTTTTTAATTCAAATAAAAGAGAGAAAGTTGCTAAATAGAAAGAAAAAGAAAGAACTTTTTTTCTATATATAAATAGAGGAAGAAATTTTTTTCTATATAAAGAGAGGGAGAGCTCGGCTCTCCCACACTCAGAAATCATCTCTTGCAAGCTCTCCCCCTCAACGAATTCGAGGGACGAAATATTAGTCTCACGAAAACTCTCTTCTGGACGCTGTCTGCAACCGCCTGACCTCCAGGCTTTTCTGTTCCTACCTATTCTCGCACACTCCAGCGACGCTACCTACTGCTCGCGTACGTTCCCGGACGCGTCTGCAATAGTCCGTCCATTTGCTCTGGTTGTTCCCAACGCACCAGGTGCTTCGGCGACGCGCTTGCAATTCTCACCTCGCGCACACACCAAGTTTTCCACCTCCCGATACGCCATCAGTTTCCCTCCCCTGTTTTCGGTCATCTTCCTCATCTGATCTTGTTGCTCCTAACACACCTCACACACCAGGCGCTGCCACCTGTGCCTGCTGCTCCCGCACCACCCACACCACCTTCTGCCCGTCTTTCCCTCTCCTTTCTGCTATTTTTTCTGTTGCAGCATCACCTCTTCCATCTCTCTCACTCGTTTCTCTCCCTCCATGACCACCTGCACCTCTCTGTTTTCCCTCTTTCCTTCCGTGCCGCTGCTGCCGTTGCAGCAGAAGCCATCTCCTATTTCCATCGGCAGAAACGGGAACCCCAGCTCCACTTACATCCATTCCTCATCCGACCTTTGCCATTCCTCAAGTCTGTGGAAGTTCTAAGATAGAGAACATCAATTTGGGATCTCAAGCTCTGTTAAAGGTATCATTTGGTATTTTAATATATTTTTTCTTTGCTTTTTTTTTTTTTTTTTTTTTTTCTCTTCATTAGCTGTATAGATTAGTCAAATAATGCTTAGTGAACTTGTAGTTCTTTGGAAGAATAAATAATTTTTCTCTTGAATTGCTTTTTTTTGTTTTTTTTTTTCTTATCCCCTGTTACTAGCTTAGAAATGTTATTGGATTGTTTTCATATTTTCCATCTCAGTAATTTGTTTATTTTTTTTTAAAAATGTAGATTCAAAGGTGATTAGGGGAATATTAGTTTTAGGACTTTTCTTTTATTTATTTATTGTTTTATGGTTTTTGGCCTTGTTATGATTTTATGATCTTAGGTTTTTTTAATATTTTGCTGAAATATTAGTTTTTACACTTTTATGATTATTTTTAGTATTTTATTATTTTAAACTCATGCTAGGGATTTTCAATTTCAATTTGTTTTTATCTTATTTAAAATATTTTTTAGATCTTCTCTAAATTGGCCATATAATTCTGAATCGGGTAACCGGTTGAACTGGAAGAGAACGGGTGCCTAACACCTTCTCGCTTTCTCAAATAAACCTCCTAACCCGAAACTTGGTTAGTCCACTCTAAATTTCATAGAGTGCATGCTTGAATTCACTAGCGCTTGCATATTAAACTCACATGCCTTGTCCCACCCTTTCTCACCTATCGTAAGGAGCTTTGTAAGCTTGCAAACTGGCGACCATTGTCCCCGGTGGCAAACCTTATGCTCCGGGAGTCTAGTAGGTGTACGGTCGGGAGACCATTGTCCCCGGTGCCGATGCCTAACGTTCCACTCCGAACCAAACGACTAAAGAAGCATGTGGAGAAATCCACGTGTGAAGGTCGGTTCAACCGGTTTCGAGTTCCCTTATCCTTTAGCTGCATAACCATGAACCCCATGTGCATTTAGAACTCGGTTTAGGTCTTAGAAAACCAGAGTATTAGGACACGTGTGTGCCAAATAAGTGATAATTCATAAATGTTATGCCAAAAAAAAAATCTTTATTAATGCGTACATTTGAGTCCATCTAGTTTGAACCGATGGTCTAAGCCGTGTCTATTTTTAAGTCCACCTCTAGCTTGGGTTCCCCAATTGTACGTATTAGATAAGCCTACCCATTATGGTTTAAGGTCCATGCTCCAAGAGCCAATCTATCACGCCCTGGAGCACAATTCCCAAATAAGGGATAGCACGGATCTCGAGGTGAGACCTTCGGGATCCTCAACTGGACCGCGGATTGCTACCAAACCACAAGCAATAGATGCCTTTATTAAACCATTTAATCAGAGTGTGGAAGTCTTACTTCAGAAAAACAAAGAAAAGAAGATAAATCAATTAAGACCATAATCTTTGGCTTTAGCTAAGCCAGGATCCCCACAAGTCTAAAACAACATCCCAACTAAGTTCACATCCACCATTATTACATCAAGAAAATAAAATTTCAAACTCCCTCTGGAGTATAAGCCAAAAAACTAACAAAGGAAAGCATCCAAGCCAACAATCAGCAATAGTCCAGCTAACATGATCACTCCTCCCATCCTGCAACATGAAAAGTTGCGTGAGTCTATGATGCCCAGTAAGAAACATGAAACAGTCACTCGTCCTCTTATGGAGATCAAATCACAAAGTTAGTACAACAATAACATAATAACAACATTTAATATTTTAATATGAGATGCGGTGAGTGAGTCAATCACATGTCCTATGATGAATCCAATGAGAAGTAACACACAGATAATGAAATGAATGCACAGTGAATGTACTAAGACCAACACCTCTTGATAGGTAGACCTCACATGAAGCTTCTCAACAACAATAATCGATTTAGGAGATGGTCCAAGGAACTGACAGAAGTCCCCTCTTTGTTCCGGGCGCTAACCCATGGCATGAAGCCTACCATATGGCTAATTTACGAGTGTACCATGCTCGAGGACTAGCAAACTTGTATAGGATGGTCTCTGGCCTCTTACCCTTTTTTAAGTGGGCCCTTTCACCCCACGGGTATATAGTCAACCCAACTGGAGGCTTCGCAGTTGTTTTCCGTAGATTTCCACCTCCCTATTCACTAATTATTTGATCTCAGCCTAGTATGAAATGCATTAACTAGGACACCAAATGAAGGTCAACAACAGAAACTATCCGCGCACCCCATACATGCGGATAATCTGATTGCAAACCATCATAAGCTTCCTATCAATTATCACAACAAGAGCAAACAACTTAACCAATTAATCTACCTTCCACAGTCAATCCGGATCAAACCTAAGGTGGGATGATGGTCACAATAACCTCAGAACACCAAGATTGAGTCCCCACAGGTAGGCTAGATGCCTTCAAGTCAAATCTTGATTCCGGAATCCAACATCAATCAATCGCCTAAGCCCTACATCATCCACCTTGGTCATCCACAAAATCTCACATCACTGTGCAACTCACAGAGCCTTCGGTAGATTAATTGGTGGAGCAACCCTACCGAATAGCCAAAAATGAACTAATATAAGGTCTCTGTTGGTGGAGTCCTCGGTGTACTAAAGTTACACTGTGAATTCTCAGGTGTTCGGCGGAGTGGTCGGTGGAGTTTTCAGTGTACCAAAGCCCACGGAACACCCAAAATACACTATTTTCTGGTCTCTGTCAGTGGAGTGGTCAGTGGTCCAACTCTACCGAACAATTGCGTAATCTGGGTTATTTTCTAGGTTTTCTAGGTGTCGAAATCTGAACACTTGGGTTCTAGATTAAATCCAAACAACATATATTCACATCCACAACATCAAAATCATCTACATATATTAAACACATCATTCAAACATATTTTTATGAGGATTTGATCATATATCATTGATAAACACAACCAACACACAAACCAAAAAACTTGAGATCTAAATCTTGATAAGAACACTATACATGTTTCAGCAACTTACTTGTGAATCTTCTAAGGTTGGTAAAATCTTTCTTTGATGATCTTTCTCTTCAAACCGTAGGCTGCAAGCAAGGGGATGCTCTTAACTTTAGCCTTTCGTCCAAGTCTTCTCTTTCTCTTCTTCCTTCTTCTAGATCTCTCTCAAACCTCAAATCTGAATTCCAAACAAGAATGGGTGTGAGAATGGTAATCTTCTCCCCGAAAAAAATGAGTCTTCCTCCGCAACACTCGTTCTTTTCGGTCTAGGTTCGGCATCGGCTTTTTGACATAGGTTACATCTTCTTGAAGTTGCAACTGCATCCAATTTAGCACGTGAGAAGGATCCGGCTCGTATTTCCGTAAGAGTGACATGTAAAATACATCATGGCTGGCTATCAACTACGGTGATAAGGCTATCTAGTATCCAACAAGTCCGATTCGCTCAAGCACTTCAAATGGTCCGACGAAACGTGGTGCTAGCTTCCCTTTATTGCCGAATCGCATAACGCCTTTCAATGGTGAAACCTTAAGAAACACCCGGTCTCCAATAGTAAATTCTAAGTCTTGTCTTCTCTTGTCCGCAAGTCTCTTCCTCCTACTTTGTGCCGTCCTCAATGTTTCCCGAGTAAGCTTCACTTTCTCTATACTCTGTTGCGCAAGCTCGGGTTCGAGAATGATGTCCTCACCTACTTAGCCCAACACATCGGTGAACGACACGGAGGGTCATACAAAGCTTTGAAAGGTGCCATGCCTATACTCGCATGAAAGCTATTATTGTACGAAAACTCTACTAATGGCAGATGCTCTCCCCAACTACCATCGAAGTCCTTCACGCACACTCGTAACATGCCTTCCAGAACTTAGTTGACCCTCTCGGTCTAACCATCTGTCTGCGGGTGATAAGCTGTGCTGAAGTCTAACCTCGTGCCCATAGCCTTCTGTAAAGCTTCCCAAAATCTGGACATAAGCAAGGATCCACGATCTGAGATGATGTTAACTGGAACTCCATGTAGTCATACAATCTCATGCACATATAGTCTCACGATCTCCTCGGCTGTAGCTAACGTTCGCACTGCTAGAAAATGAGTAGACTTGGTCAATCGGTCTATGATCACCCAAATCAAATCCAGGCTGCCTAGAGTCTTCGGTAGTCCGACCACAAAATCCATGGTGATATGCTCCCACTTCCATTTTGCAACCGGTATTGGCTGTAGAAGTCCTGTTGAACTCATGTGTTCAGCTTTCATCTGTTGACAAGTGAGACACCGTGCCACATATTGTTCGATCTCCCTCTTCATTCCTGACCACCAGAAATTCTGACGTAGCGCGACGTATGTGACTCGTCCAAAATCTCTCTTCTATGTTCTGGTCATCTGGTACACAAAATTGACCTCAAAATTTGATAAAACCATCTGGGTGTACTACCCACTCAGGTTTGCTATCTGTAAGTGATAGTAAGTCTAGATCGTTCTTCTAATCTTCAGTAATCCACTACTTTAGTGTTTGCTTAGCGATAAGACTAAACAAGTAACCACCTCGCTGTTGATCCGTAGGTTGAACTCCCAAATCTGAGATAGCTTCCTGTAACCTCCACTCCTACCTCATCAATTGTGCAAGAACTCCACGTGGTCTGCGGCTCAAAGTGTCTGCTACAACATTAGCCTTCCCAGGATAGTAGTTGAGCTTACAGATATAATCGTTCACAAGCTCCAACCACCTCCTCTGGAGCATGTCAAGATCCTTCTGGCTGAAAATGTATTTCAGACTCTTATGGTCTAAAAATAACTGAAACTCCTCTCCATAAAGGTAGTGCCTCTACAGTTTCAAAGAAAAGACCATAGCAGCCAACTCTAGATCATGAGTGGGATAGTTGCACTCATGGACCTTAAGTTGTCGTGATGCATATGCTACAACACGACCATCTTGCATAAGTACAACTCCCAAACCTTGTAGCGATGCGTCTATGTAGACCTCCATCTTTTGTCCTACAACCAGTACAACAAGAACAGGTACCGATGTCAATCTCTTCTCCAGCTCTTCAAAAGCAGATTCACACTTCTTGTCCGAGACAAAATTAACTTCCTTCCGAGTCAAGTGAGTCAATGGTGTCGCAATCGAGGAGAACCCTTCGATGAATCTTCTATAATATCCCACAAGACCTAGGAAACTCTTGATCTCGGTTGCTTTCTTAGGTCGCTCCCACCGAAGAACTACCTCAACTTTCGCCGGATCCAAGGAGATGCCACTCCTGGATACTACATACCCAAGAAACTTGACCTCGTCATTCCAGAAATCACACTTCTCCAGTTTGTCATCTACGAAGATGACAACAAAATGATCAAGGAAGACCTAAACACTCGGTGCATCAAGTCCATAAATGCTGCTGGCGCATTCGTCAACCTGAATGGCATGACAACGAACTCATAATGCCCATATCGGGTATGAAAGGCCATCTTTTGTATATCCTCGTCCATAATCCTCAGCTGGTGATACCCCGATCTCAAATCAATCTTTGAGAAGTACTAAGCTCCTCCCAACTAGTCGAGCAAATCATCAATCCTCAGCAACGGATACTTATTCTTCACGGCGACCCGGTTGGGCTGCCTGTAGTCAATACAAAGTCGTAGAGAACCATCCTTTTACTTTACAAACAGCACAGGAGCTCCCCAAGGCAAAGTAATAGGCCGGATAAACCCAAGAGCATTCAACTCGTCCAGCTGTAGCTTCAACTCCTGCAACTCGGTCGGCGCGATCCGATAAGTCGCAAGCGAGATGGGACTAGTACCAGGGATGAGTTCGATGTAGAATTCTACCTCCCTTTTAGGCGGTAAACCGGGGATCTCCTGAAACACATGCCCAAAGTCCCTCACAGTAGGAACATCCTCCAAGGACAACTTCTGTACTCCTTCCATAGCGAATAGAAAGTCGAACTGATAACGGTCCTTCTCTGATCCACGAAAAGTCAGACAACGATCCCAAGGAAGACGGAACATAACAGAATTCTCAAAACAATTAATTCTAGCATGATAGACTGAAAGCCAGTCCATACCAAGTATCACCTCAAACTTAGGCATTTCTAACACAACAGGATCTGCCTGCAGGTTAAGGTCGCCTACCCTCACCATACAAGCTCTACAAATTCGATGAAGAGTGGCGATTACCCCAACTGGGTTGGCAATGCTCAACAAATGCTCCAACTGTAGCGACCAGTGTCTTTAAATTGTAATGAATATAATTTAATCATAATTAACAACGAAAATCCCTTGTGAAAGATTATATAGGATTGTGTAACTATACAATTGAAATTAGTAGAAATTGTAATTTCAACAAAATAGGGTCCGTTGTGTAATATTAGAAATAATGGGGTCACTTAATATATTTTAAAACCTTATGGAGGCTAGGGTTTGAAGTGGACGTGTGAAGCTAAGGGGATGGAGGTGTCATTTGACCTAGTCATTAGGGGTGTAAGGGTATTTCTTTTGTAAGATGATTCAGAGAGAGGGAGAGAGTTTTTCCATAACTCCCACCACTCTTCCTTGTAGGGATCAATCTTGTAGTGCACGGAAGGAAAAGAGGAGGGAAAAACCATATTGGAGAAAGGGGATTCTTCTAAGAGGGAGATAATGCAAAGAAAACTCATATCAGAAATCAATTGTTGGAGAGAAGAGAGAGAGAGAAGAGCGAAGGAGAAGAGGAAGAAAGGCTAAGGAAAGAGAAGGCTAGAGCAAAGGGCTCGTGATCTTCCATTCTAAGAGGTGCAGAAAAAACTTAGGAAGAGAGGTAGGGATTTCCTTTGATCTTACGGTAGTCATGTTCATGAATCATAGCAATGTTATAGATATAGGTATGAATGCATGATCTCTTGTTTTGAAGCATGATTAGACTAGTAATCTAGTAGAATGAGAGAAGGATGAATATTTGGTTGATTAACATGCTTAAGCCTATGTTTGATGTGTTTATAAGAATCTTACATGTTCTTTTGGTTATTTATAAATTCTGAGATTTGGTTAGTAAATTGATTGATTGTGTAGTATAGATCTCTAAGCATAGTTTAGATTTTGATATGTTAGGTTTTGATCACTTGTACAGTGATTAGAAGTTGATATTTGAGGTTTAGAAGTGTAAAAATACATATTTGAAAGTATGGGCACGAAGCCCTCGAAGAAAAACCCAGATCTGGGCTAAATTTCACGTTTGGTAGGACACTCAGCAGATGCCGAGACATCTACCGAAAATCCCAGAGAATTACATACTCTCGGGACAATCTACGGAGATTCTCGGTAGGAACCTCGGCTGATACCGAGCCCCAATTGAGGTCAAATTAAAGGAAAGTTCCCTTGTGGTGTTGTACACATGCCTATGAGGTTGGTTTGTGTGCAAAAGAGGTGGTTATGGTCAAATATTAAAAAGAGTATGAGAAGGTCTGAAATTCAGGAAAATAAGGCAGTTCTGGATGAAATATAAGGAGACTTTGACTTTAATGTGTTGAATATGAATATAGGACTACAAGGTAGGATTGGAATGGTTAGAAATGTTTGCATAGGAATTTGAATGGGTTGAATGGTGCTTGTAGCATTCAATGTTTGACTTGTGCTTGGTTCTAATGATGACTTGTATGATGTATGAGGGTACTAGGAGTATCCATAATTTATGAGTGATGGTTTATGTTGTATGGATTGGATTGTTTGATAATGGTACGGTGTACGGGTGTATTTCTACCGTGGGTGAAAGTCCCTATGTGGCGACCCGGGTCTTTAAATTATAATTAATATAATCTAATTACAATTACCAATAAATCCTTGTGAAAGATTATGTAGAATCGTGTATCTAAATAATTGAAATTAGTAGAATTTATAATTTTAATAAAATATAAGGTCCATTGTGTAATATTATAAACAATAGGGTACTTGAGTTATTTTAGAACCTTATGGAAGTTAGGGTTTGAGTTTGGACGTGTAAGACAAAGGGGGTGGATGTGTCATTTAACCAAGTCATTGGGGGTATATTAGTAAGTTTGGGGAGGAATATTAGTGGAGAAGTTACCTTACCTATTGGTTAGGTGAGAGGAGAGTTAAGAAAGGGTACAGAATTAAAATTGATTAGTTTTAGAGGTTTGCAAAAGGAGTCAATGAATAGTGACGTGAATATTATTTGGAGAGGAGGAATTAGGGTTTTGATGTTAAGAGAAAGGGAGAACCAAACCCTAGCCATCACGAGCCTTGAGAAGAAAACCAAATATGGGTGTTGCTGTAGAGAAAAGAGAGAAGAAGAAGGGAGAGAAAGAGAAAAAAGACTATTGCAGAAATTTGGTTTTGGAAAGAAGAAGAAGAAGAAGAAGAAGAAGAAGAAGAAGAAGAAGAAGAAGGAAAAGAAGATCTGGGTGATCTGTGTTGCTGAAATCGACCTAGATCAAATCTACGTAAATGGGATAGAGATTCTTGCGTTTCTACGGTAACTTCCTTTATGGATGATTTCAATGCTATAGATATAGAAAGAGATGCATGATCTTGATTTGAAGCATGATTGAATGGTGTTGAATCTCACATGTATAATCCTATTTTAATTATTAGGTTTTGTTTGTGATATTAGGAATTGATGTTTGCTAGAGTATTTGATGTTTGGGGTGAGAAGAAGTGTAAAACTTAAGGTTATGGGAAGTTGGGAACAAAGCCCTAGAAATTCTGGAAATTTTTGGGTAACAAACAGTATCCTTCTAGGTCTTCCCAAGCGTTCCTCAAAACTTAGATAATTTATTTAGTATTTTTTTAATGCTTTTCCTATGCGTTAGGAACGCAACGCAACAAGTTTGAAACGATTTCGACCTGTATAGCATTAGTTATGACTAAAACACCGAACTACTGTCGAAGCTGAAACTGGCCTCGGTAGGTAGCTCGGCAGATACCGAAAAATCACAGCATTCTAGACTTGCCACCAAGCTTCGGTAGATCACCTACCGAAAATGGATTCTTTATTTTATATTTTTATTGGATTCCCTTGTCAGTTAGGAACAGAATGATCCAAGTTTGAGGTCAATCTGATGAGTATAAAACTAATTATGAATTAAACACTGATGATGTGTCAAGGCTATAGAATGGCTTTTGGTAGGAACCTTTGTTTGATGATTTACATGCTAGAACTATATTGATGTGTTTACTATGTTATTATATATTCTTATAGATTATATTTGTGTTCTTAGATCCATGATTAAATGGTTGTTGATTTATTGTTTAGATCTATGAAAATAAAATAGGTTTTATATGGTTGTTGGTTGGATCATATGAGTAGGTTTTAGAGAATTATTTATGATCGTTCAAACCTTAGAAAATACTAGGTTTGAGTAGAGGCACGAAGCCCTAGAAGAAACCCAGAAATTGGCTTGATTTCCACGTTCGGTAGCATTCTCGGCAGCTACCGAAAACACCAAAAACAATGTACTCTATGGACTTGCTATCGAGCTTTGGTAGCTGTGCTACCGAGCTTCTCGGTAGGAGTCTCGACAGCTACCGAGTAGCTACTGAGGCCCAATAAGCTTCAAATTTTATGGGGAGATTCCCCATTGAGTTATGCACATGCTTGTCTGGACGGTTTGTGTGCAAAAGGTCTAGAATTGGACGAATCAGAAAAAGTGTAGGAGAATGTCCAAAACTCTGGATTATCGGATTGATTTGAATGGTATATCAAGTGTTATCAACTCAAAGGTTTTGGATATGGTCTTAGGACCTCAATATATGATTAGTATAGTTAGAGTTGGTCATTTAGGATTAGCTTGGGTGATTAGTGCTTTAGCATCCAATGTTGGCCTAGGTTTGACTTCTGTATAACCTATGTTTGAATTTGATGATGTTGACTTGAATGACTGATTAGGGTACTATGAGTATCCATGATTGTGATTGTATTTGTGTTTGAATGACTTGAATTATGATTGTGGATAGGTGAGCTTCCACCATGGATGAAAGTCCATAAAGGTAAGAACATGGATAAGTGAGCTTCCACCGTAGGTGAAAGTCCCTCAAAGAAAAGGTTATGTATGGGTGTATTCCACCGTGGGTGAGAGTTCCTAACGGAAGGTCTAGTTATAGGTGAGCTTCCACCGTGGATGCAAGTATACTAATGTATTCCACTGTGAGTGAAAGTCTCTTAAAGAATAAGAATGGTGACTTTCCTCCGCAGGTGCAAGTCCCTAAAAGAATGGTTATTGAGACTGGTGTATCCCACCGTGAGTGCAAGTCTCTTAACGGATAAGAATGGTGGCTTTCCTCCGTAGGTGCAAGTCCCTAAAAGAAAGGAATACTGATACAGGTGTGTTTCCACCAAGGGTGCAAGTCCCTAAAGGAATGGACAGGTAGCTTCCTCCGTGGGTGAAAGCCCCTAAAAGTATGGCGTGTTACTGGTATATTCAATCGTGAGTGAATGTCTCTTAAGGAATAAGAATGGTGTTTCTACCGTTGGTGCAAGTACTTAAAAGGATGGGTCGTATGTTCGTGAGTTGGAATGAGCATGTGACTGGGCGAGGCCTGGTGATACCATGCATTGCATTGCATCTCATTTGACTACATGTTTGCATCGTACGTTGTATTGCATTGCATTGTGTTTGACTTGATTGTGTTGCATATACATTATGACTTCTTGATTGTGAATGTGATTGTGATTGGGTCGCATTGGTCATAGCAAGGTGGGACCTTGTG
>JAUPMG010046539.1:0-14057 GCA_031762675.1 Pachysandra terminalis | reverse complement strand
TGTAATATTAGTTTAACAACGTGCGTGACTCAATGTGTATTGTGGTTGTAGTCATATTAAATGTATTACATGATAACTATTACTCATAGTAGTTACAATATGATATTTAAGTCCTCATGATAAATAGAAACTTAGAAATCTATAACCATAGAAATTATACTGGTTAGGAACATATGCAGATGACACTCATAAACTTTAGACCTAACACTTCCCTATTATGAAAGAGAACGTAAAGCAAAATCATAATTTGGTTGAGTAGATAATCATACGAACAATTTACGCAAACTAGTTCTTTTACCATGCGGTGATATCTAAGATTATTATGATTGACTACGTGATGATATTGATGTTATGAATTTCACACTAGGGTGATTGAAACTTATACACGTAGATACCTTCACTTTGATTAAAACATACGTGTTATGTAAGTATAATGGGATGACTTCACCCCACCGATGTATTGCGTTATAGAATTTGTTATTATTAGTTCGAATACAGAATAGGGACAACCTTAAATTTCGGGACGAAATTCCTTTAAGGGGAGAATGTAGCAACTCATGTATTTAAATTATAATTAATATAATTTAATTATAATTACCAATAAATCCTTGTGGAAGATTATATAGAATTGTGTATTTAAATAATTGAAATAAGTAGGATTTGTAATTATAACTAATTATGGGGTCCATTGTATAATATTAGAAACTACAGGGTCACTTAAGTAATTTAAAAACCTTATGGTGGCTACGGTTTGTTTTGGATGTTTGAAACAGATGGTGATGCCATTAAATTTATTCATTAAGATTATATTAGTCTTTCACCTTGGAATCTAGATTAGAAGTTATGAATAGATATGGGTAGGACACATGTAAGCATGGGAAGGTTCCTTAACCTATTCCCTGGCATGATGTACACAATCATGTGAGAGAAAGTGTCTCTACATGTTTGAACAAGAGAGAGAGAAGTGAGAGAAAGGGTTCTGCTGAAATAGAGAAGAAAGGAAAAGAAGAAAAAGAAGAAGAAGAAAAAGGAAAAGGAAGTGGTGATCTGCAATTACTGAAAAATCTGCAGGAAACAGATCTAAGAAAGAAAGCTTAGGAAACGAGGAAGGGATTCCTACGTTTCTACGGTATCTAATTTTATGGATGATCTCAATGTTATAGTTATAGGAGGTTGTATGTTCTGGTATGTTTAACGTGATTAGATCTAGGAACTATATAGACTAGAAGGAATATAGCCATGGTTGATCTCCATGATACTTGTGTTGCTATGTTCATGTGTTTTTATAAGTTCTTATGAATCTTATTTATGTGTTTAGATCCATGATTTATTATAGGATGATTACTTGTTTAAATCCAAGGAAATAAACTATGTTTATGTGTTTGTTGTTTTAATCACATGACTAAGTTTTAGAGACTTGTTTTTTATTGCTAAAAACCTTAGAAAACACTAGGTTTGAGTAGAGGCACGAAGCCCTAGAAGAAACCTAAAAATTAGTTGAGTTTTCTACGTTCGGCAGCTACCGAAAACAACCAAAAATGTTTGTTCTCTAGACATGCTACCGAGCCTCTCGATAGGACAGTCGGTAGCTATCAAGTAACTAGCGAAATCGATAAAAAGTGAATGCTCACTGGACCAGCTACCGAGCCTCGGCAGTTGAGCTACCGAAACCCTCTGACTCGGTAGCTACCGAGCAACTACCGAAGTCCAATGGACTCCAAAGTTTATGGGTAGGATCCCCATTGAGTTATGCACATGCTTGTATGGATGGTCTGTGTGCAAAAGGTCTAGAATTGGACGAATCATAGAAAGTGTAAGTGAAGGTCCAAAACTCAGGATTATCGGATTGATTGGAATGGTGTATGAGGTGTTATCAACTCAAAGGTTTTGGATAAGGTCTTAGGACCTCAATACAAGACTAGTATAGTTAGAATTGGTCATGTTGGACTAGATTGGGAGATTAGTGTTTCTAGAATCCATTGTTGACCTAGGCTTGACTTGGGTTGACTTATGTACAACTTATGTTTGAATTAGATGATATTGACTTTAATGACTAATTGAGGGTACTGTGAGTATCCAAGACTGTGTATGATGATTGTTTTGACTTTGATGATTGACTTGTATGTTGGATGAGGGCACCATAAGTATCCATAATTGTGATTGTGTTTGTGTTGATTGACTTGAATTATTATTGTGGATAGGTGAGCTTCCACCGTGGATGAAAGTCCATAAAGGTAATGCATGGTAAGGGTGAGCTTCCACCAAGGGTGAAAGTCCCTAAAGGTAAGAACTTGGATAAGTGAGCTTCCACCGTGGGTGAAAGTCCCTAAAGGAAAGGTTTGGTATGGGTGTATTCTACCGTGAGTGAGAGTCCCTAAAGGAAAATTTGGTTACAGGTGTGCTTCCACCGCGGGTGCAAGTCCCTAAACGGAATGCAAGCATACTCGTGTATCCCACCGTGAGTGCAAGTCTCTTAAGGGATAAGAATGGTTGCTTTCCTCCATGGGTGAAAGTCCCTAAAAGAATGGTTACTGAGTATATTGGTGTATTCCACCGTGAGTGCAAGTCTCTTAAGGAATAGGAATGGTGGCTTTCCTCCGTAGGTGCAAATCCCTAAAAGAATGGGTTACTAATACAGGTGTGTTTCCACCATGGGTGCAAGTCCCTAAAGGAATGGACAGGAGGCTTCCTCCGTGGGTGAAAGTCCCTAAAAGTAGGGCATGTTACTGGTGTATTCCACCGTGAATGAAAGTCTCATAAGGAATAAGAATGGTGTTTCTACTATGGGTGCAAGTCCCTAAAAGGATGGGTCATATAGTCGTGAGTTGGAATGAGCATGTGACTGGACGAGGCCTGGTGACACCCTACATTGCATTGCATCTCATTTCACTCCATGCTTGCATCATACCTTGCATTGCATTGCATTGTATTTGACTTGACTGTGTTGCATATACGTTGTGACTTATTGATTGTGAATGTGATTGTGATTAGGTCGCAATGGTCGTAGCAAGGTGGGACCTTGTGATTACAAGTGTGTTTCCACCGTGGGTGAAATTCCCTAAAGGAATGGATTGTACAAGTGTGTTTCCACTGTGGGTGCAATTCCCTAAAGGAAAGGATTGTATAGGTGTGTTTCCACCGTGGGTACAAGTCCCTAAAGGAAATGATTGTACATAAGACTTCCTTCGTGGGTGAAAGTCCCAAAAAGAATGGTTATATGTAGTTGCTTGTGAGCATAGTGAGATTATGTGTTTGTTATGTGTTTGCCTATGTGCATAAGGGTGTGTTTCCACCATGGGTGTAAGTTCCTAAAGGATTGTACTGGTGGCTTCCTCCATGGATGAAAGTCCCAAAAAAAAAATAGTTATGTGTTGTTTGCTTGTGACCATAGTGGAACTATGCATATTATTATGTGCTTGTGTATGTGGTTAAGGGCGTACTTCCACCGTGGGTGCAAGTCCCTAAAGGAATGGTACAAGAGACTTTCTCTGTGTGTGCAAGTCCCTAAAGGAATGTTTATGTGCAAGATCTATGATACGTGTTTATATGGTTAATTGGTCGTAGCATGGTGGGACCATGTGGTATACGATTGTATGTTGATTGGCTGTAACATGGTTGGACCATGTGGTGCTTGTTGTGGAATATAATTAGACTATGTGACTACTGTGACTTTGTTGTTGTGTAACATGGTGGGACCATGTATACACTTATGTGACTATTTGTTTGGAACATGGTGGAACCATGTAGAATCTACTTGAACATGATCGGATCATGTGGGTAATCTTAACAAGGTGGGACTATGAGGATTATGAACTATTGATGATTATAATTTGATATGGTATGGTTTCCATGTGAATTATGATTTTACATGATGGTTGCAATATTCATGCTAGTATGTGAAAGATAGTATGATGACATGATAAATACACATATGACTGTGATGGTATATGTTGGTGAAATGCATGAAATGAACTATGTTGATTTACATGCATAAAAGTAGATATTGTAGTCTCGTAGGATTTCTCTACTAGGCTTCGGCTGATCCTTATCTCTACAGGTGATCGGATGGTCTGAGTCCTGGCTGGCTTTTGGCGGTGGTGGTAGAGACACTGTTATTTTTTTAGACTACATTGACATTACTTTATTTTATTCGTATTATTTGGTTCGACCCTATGGAGAGCGAATGTTGTAATAGAGATCGTATAGATTTTATTACTCTTGATTGTGGGTTGATAGCTCAACATGTTTGGTTGGGCTATGGTTTTAAGTTTTATAGACTTCCGCTGGTAATTATTCTGTTGAGACTCTGATTCAACCAGTTAAGGGTTGATGTTATGGTTATTTATCAGTATCCACGCGGTGGGTCCGAAGGTCGGTTCCATGGAATCCTCGAGATCCCATACCTCAGATTTGGGGTGCGACAGTTATGATATAGCTTAGAATCATGAGACTGTGGCTCAGGTGTTTGCTGATTTGAACATATACCTATGAATCATTGTGTGTCCACTTTACTAATTAAAGGACCTGAAATTATGAGTTGCATATTGATTACCTTGCTAAGATTGCTTTGCCTAACACCCTATGTGAACCCATGGATTTAGACCAATGAAAGAGACTATTTGACTTATTTGACCATTGTTGTCCTATTATTGGACTATGCTTGTCTTCACCCAAGGTGAGAGAGAATTCATTGTTGGTATGTCTCAAAAGACGTGTGGTAGGATGATAGGTGAGGAAAAGTTCACTAAGGTGATTCTCAATAGCTGAATCATGATTTCCCTCTGTTGGTTACTCTAATAAGTATGATTCCTTGAGGAGATTTCACGTTTGTGATGCCTTCGATATTTTTCCTTGATCAAAAATAAGTTGGGGAATTGTGCCCTCTTGGTCGAAGCCTCTACTATGTTTCTCACATAGAATATATTATCTTTGAAAGTGGCCATGTATGGGAGTGATGGTTCAAAAAGACATCTTGTTCAAAGAAGGATTGATCATGTGGGAACTTGCTATATTAGAATACTAAACAACACTGTTGCATTATCATGTCTTTGTTGATATTATTGTGAGTATCTTGTGTATGATGCACTTGACCTATTTATCATATAGGATTAGGCATTTAAACTCTTGAAATTAACCTTTGACACACAAACCAAAGTGAGTTTTGGGGGAGAATGAAATATTGATTGATAGTTGTTCATATTCATCTTTATTCATATATTTTACAGATTTTACTATCATTAATTATCTTATTTTGTGTGTTTCATAACATTGGGATATAAGTAAATGCCTTGCTTTGAAGGACTACTTGTCACGAACCAAACCGGAAAATTTCAATTCTGAAATTTTCAAGCTTTATTCTTGACTCTCACCCCATATTGCTATGGGAATGGAAAACATAGTCAAGGCAAAAGCAGAAGTAAATAACAGTTCTAATAAGATATAAGCAACATAAACATAAGGTCTAATCTATTACAAGTAAAAAGGGGAAAAATTAATTCTTTTACACTTCCTACAACAAATCGGGTCTCTACACCCATTCCCAAGCTCTCTCTTCGTGACCAAGCTCCAAGACCTAAAATATAAAATCAACAACCATAAGCTAGAAATCCCGGATGAGTAATCCTTCAATACAAGGTATTTATTTATATCCCAAAATTATGAGAAAAGTGCATATATAATATAAAATAGCATAAAATTAGCATATGTGCCTACCGTGGTGAAATAGTAAACAACGGGGATTACAAAATGCTTTATTCTCTCCCAACCTCCCTTGGTATTACATCATGAGTCCACATCATAGTATCTGCATGCTTAATGCTTTATGGAGATTAGATCAAGATTATCACACACTTAATACTCAAAATAATATCAACAAAGAGTATGCAGTGCACGGTGCGAATGGGGTGCTGTATGACATGGAAAATATAGTAAGTTCCCGCATGATCGATCCGTCCTATGAGCAAGATGTCTTATCGAACCATGCCCCCAATACAGGGTATTCTCAAGGATAGGATATTCTATATGCGCAACATAGTTTTAAGGGTTTTCGACCTACGAGGCACAATCCCCCCACTTATTTTTTATCATGGGTAATACTCCAAGGTATCATCAAAATGAATTGCCCTCATGGAATCATACATATTTACGTTCAACAGAAGGGTAAAATCATGGTTCAATTCTTTTTCTAGGATTCCACTATTGTGAACTATCCTTGGAAACCATCTTACCACAAGACTGGGAGGCATACCAACACGAGGGATCTCTCTCAGCTTGGGCGGAAACAATATGGTCCTTTCATAAGGCAAAGGTTCAATAAGTCAAGTTATCTCGCATGTGAGTCTAAACCCAAAGGTATTACAGGGGGTAATAGACTGAGCCACTACGGCGGGAAGGTCCATATGCAACTCATTGTATTCAAGTTTGTTAATTTAATGCAACACACAATGATCCACAGACATATATTCAATTTAACATTCACATGGGCACAGTCCCATGATTCTACACTACCATACATTATAATACACAAGATCAAGCATTGTGTATAAAAAGTCCTCTAAATATGAAACACATGATATAAACCAATCTTAAGCAGGATATAAGCATCAAGCATAAAGAATAAGGCGTACATATGTGCGGACCAGTACAAGCATTACGTGTGAAAGGCAGTCAAGAGCAAAGAAATAACTTAACATAAAACATCACCCAAAACGATAAAACATCATATTTCACTTCTAATGCCAATTTATGTATCTAGACATGCCTAAAAAAATGGAAAAGAGCCAAGGGATGGGTTTTTGGACTATTCCCTCGAGTTTCTTAATATTTCATATTGTGGGGCTTTTTCTAGAAGGGTCAGACCTTTGGTATGAGGGGTCATATTTTGATTGGTAAGGCTACCAAGGTCAACAACATGCTAGAATAGTAGGGTTAGGGATAATACAGATGCTCATAACTTAACATCTCAAAATGGACTAAAGGAGTGTCTTAGTGAGGTGCTCAGCGTACTCTCGGTGCGCCGAGAATGGTATTTCGGTGCCAAATCATCCAAAACTTTGAGAATTGGTCCGGGTGTGTCCCATTAGGTCAAACCTAGTCTCAGTTCATCCTCCAAAATAGGGATCGATGGGGTGTCTCGTGCACCGAGAGGGTCTCGGTGGCTTTTCCAGAATGCCTGGAAATCCCAGGAGAGCTCGACGTACTGCTCAGTGCGTCGAGGAGCAATTCTAGTTATTTCTAGGTGAAATTTCACCCAGAGGTCACTATCCTCCTAAGGGAGCTTCGAATGTGGTATTTAGGTCCAGGGTATTGGTCCAACCCAAGGATTTACTAATTTCACCCAAATTCCAAAACATAGAAATTTATTCTAAAGGTTTGATTCATGGGATGGTTGACCTTGTTACAAGGTTGATTTCAGGGGTTTGAACTTCTTAAAACAAGAAATGCAACAGCCAAATACATAGGGGAAGAAGAATACAAACAACATGATTCTCCCCATATTCATAACTTGGAGTATAAACAAACACACAAGCATTGAAGGTACACTCAACTTGGGGTGTTGCTGGGTCGCATCTGAGGTTGCTCCACTGTGCATCTGGGGATTTGTTATATCCTCCTCTTCTTCTTCATGAGCTCCACATAGATGAGAATGCAAAATAATGGGGTTATGAGCTTATGTTTCTATTTATAGGTCTATAAGGGCAAGGTTGTGATTTAAAGTAAGTATATGAGCAAAACAGGGTTTCTAGCTCTATTTTACAAAATTGATCACCTAAATAATTTCTAATGGTGTGATTATACTTAGGGGCCTCAATGAAACTTTTAAGTTGTTTGGACTAATTATTATCTTGTTAATTGTTTTATTCCCTATTTACCTAACAAATCCAGCTATACTAACTTAACTCTATTTTTTAAAATCTATGTGGTTAACTTGATCAGTTTTAGTGTCCTTAAGGAGGTGTCTAGTGTGACTTATAGGATTAAGGATTCTATGAGGGTTAAATCTAATTTATTAATGAGATTAGTTGTTAGATGACTATATTACTATAATATCTCGAGTTATAGCTTTGAGAATTATTCAAGCTGTTACACTACTAATCCGGGCTTTCCAGCTTATCTTTGTTGAATTCATATTTTTCAGGAAAAAAGATTGAAGACTAGTGTGAAAGGGAGAGCTTTAGAAAAGGGGATAAAGAACTATAAAATTTGATGATAGAGCTATGTATTAGATGTAGATGTTTTCTTATAGTTTCATGTAAAGAACAAATATGTATTTTTACTTAATTATGTATTAGAACTATTGAATTTTCTTCCGCTTATGCTATGAATATTACTTTCCACTCCCATAGGGATATGGGGTGAGAGTTACAACTTAAATTCGGGAACTTCTTTGAGATTTCACGGTTTAGGATGTGACACTTTGAGAGCCCACCTGTAGTGGGGTATCCTCTCAAACTGATTATGCTTTAAGAGCCAACCAGTAGTAGGATATCCTCTCAAACTGATTATGCTTTGAGAGCCAACCTGTAGTGGGATATTGTAACGTCCCTCAGATTTGTCATTTCTTATATTTTGGGGAGTTTCTGTAATTTTCTGTGTTCTTAAGGGCATTTTTGTAATTGTTGTGGTAAGCTCTTGAGAACCCTTGTTGTGTTCTTTTCCTTACACCCTAACCCCTCGCTTTAAAGAGTTTGGATGGTTGAGATTTACTCTCCCATCCAAGGGTTAGTGGAGGGCTAAGATTGACCCTCATAAGAGAATAGGGTTTACGGAAACCCTAACCCTCTTTTGCGTTGTATTTTTATTGGAAAAGATTGTTGGAGATCTCCAAGAGAAAAGAAGAGAGGAAGAAGCTCAAACAAGAACCTTCTCCATCAAATTTTCGTACAAGAAGAATGTTGGAAATCAAGTGCATTGTGTGCATTTATGGTGTTTTATCTGAGGATTTTTGTGTGTTTTTCTTCAACTTATTGACTCAAGGAATGATTACATGTATTATGGGTGTTCTTCATGATTTATTTGCTGCATGTTGAACATATGATTGAGTGGAAAATGGATTTCATACATATTCTAGGTCAAGTTTGCTGAAATGTGTAATTGAGATGTGTTTCTCTTTGATCTTCATATTAGCTGATCATGATTGTTTGCGATTTGCATCTGGAATAATTCATTGTGTTAAACTTGTATTTTTGGACCTATTTTGCCCAGAAAAACAAGAACCAATAGGTGGTGTTTGACCCAAAAACGACAGGTGCAATTCTGGGCAAGAAAACCCAGAAATCGCGTCTGTCAGCGAGGGCATCGGTGCGCCAAGGGACTCACCAACGGAGGCCGGTGGGTGAAAAACTCACCCATCGAGTGCACACCGAAGAGGGCTTAGTTGGGTGTTAGTCGGTGGGTGGTCGGTGAGACAGACGGACCCGCCGACATACGAGTCATAGAGGGGTCCCTCTAGTTAGTACATCGGTCCACCGACGGACTCGCCGACAGGGAGTATGTCATTTTGATAATGGCTGTCGGTGAGTAATCGGTGATACCGACGGACTCACCGATAGGTTCGGGGGATCCATCGGTGACACCGAAGGGACCCGCCGATGAGGTTATGACTTTTGGACTTGGGGGTTAGCAAGTCGTCTGTGGGATCGACTACACTCGCCGACGGGCATCGGTGAGTGCGTCGGTCCGCCGACGAACTCACTGACAGTGCAATTTTGGCTCTAGTCGGTGGGTACATCAGCCACTGATGGGATCCACCGAGACAGGCATTTACTTGAGAACTTAAGGGGCTGTATGAATGTCGCCATGTTCCGTTTGAGTTATGTGGCTAATGTTATGTGCTTCCCTTACATGCCTATTACATGTTAAAGCATGTTAAATGAGGAATATGATACGCTTGCACTTCATAGTATGTTATGATTGTGAGATTCACTTTATATGGTTTCCTTTCATAATTGCTATATGATTGAAGCATGATCAAAATGTTAACTGACTGTATTACATACATTTTATTGTTTTCTTAATATCATGCATCTAATGGCCATGCATGCATATGCCGTCCTCGAGAGGATTTGGACCACAGATTACCCCCAGATCCTTTAAGAAAGACGAAAGGGCAAATGTGAGGATACTTGGGCTCTAGGATGAGATCCAAATGAGTGTTAAGACTCTGGTGTCCCATGGGGGACTATATATGTTATAAATCCAAGTTGGGTCGAGAACGGTTGCATTGGCATTATTCATCGATACCCTCATCAATCTCGAAACCAAAAATAGGTTAAGGAATTTGTTGATGCCGTCCATGTCAAAGGCAATAGTCATTGAGTCAAAGTCAGTAGAAGTGATCTTGGAGTACATGTCTGCGACCACAGATGGATGCGCCAATCCACCCCAATCAAGGATGAGTTCCCATCGTATAGCTTAAAGTGTTTTTGCTACTTTGTAGTTCACCACAACCGATCTGATTACTCTCTTCTCTATGAGTAATTTCTGGCCTACGTACTCATTAGGCTTGGGTGCTTCACTAGCCGTAACTTGGGTTCTAGGGTTTGGCAAAGTGTTGGGTCGAGGTAAATCGCTCCCTTGGGGTAGGAAATTTCGGGTGGTGGTGGAAGTGGAGTTTGTGATCTCCAGGAAGATGTGGATTTTGAAACCTTGGCCTTCTTGGGAGGGCCTTGTGTTACCTTGGTTCAAGCCATGGTTCCATGGAAAATAGGAAATCAAAAGTATGAGAATAAAGTTCTTACCGAGTTGGAAGGTGAGAGAAGTCTCTACAATGGAGTTGGATGAAGGTCTTGAGATGCTTGCAAATGCCCTAGAAAGGTTTAAGTGTTTTTTTTTTTTAAGAAGAAATGAAATTGGGGTTCACTTTCTTCTTATTTATGACTCTCAGCACGACTCGATAGCACGCTCGGTAGGTCATGGTATCTGCCGAGACTCCTACCGAATTCAAATTCAAATGATTTTTCAATTTAAATTTTTTTATAATTTTTCAATATTTATCCTTGACCGTTTTGTATAAAAATATCCTTACAATACCATGTACATTTTTATGTAAAACTAGGTCAGTTTCAAGGTCTAGGAAATTAAATAACCCGATTTCTTAAGAATAACTATTTGTTTTATAGCCCAAATATTTTTATTCAGCAATTTTATCATTATAACCTGATTAGTATCAATTATTAGCCTTCTCTGGAATTTTCTTATTGATTTTTTTATTTTATTTATTTTTGTTAAGGTTCATTGAACCAGTGCATTATTCGACGAGTTCTTAGTCTTATTCTTCCTACCCACTAACGTTTAGTATTCTCTAGAATTTCTTAACTGAAGTTTCATCATAGTTCTACTTAGGTGTCAGATTGTCTTACCCATGTCTAAGTTCATGTACTATCCCTTCCTACAGACCCTCTAGTTCAGTATGTAATCACACATCAGGTTAAAGTAAGTGTTGTTTCTACTATTATGCATGTCAGTATTTTGATCCTAGTCATAAAAGCATGTCATATCTAACTTAATTGGAATTCCTACGTTGATCTTGGAATAAGTCCTAACTTTCAAGTCTCTAAGTCCTTGTGCTAATATCTCTTATATGCAACAATCATTAAATAATTATCACAATACAACACAGTTAATGTCCAATAATCACTTTATTGCAGTTTACACTAGTCAAGCAATTCACTAGAAGAAATTAGTTCAACAGTCCACATAAGGCAATCTAAATACTTTAATATATATAGTCAAATAAACATACCACATTAATTATTCACATACTATAGCAAAGTATACTTCACACAATTCAAAAATGTGGCTCCTTGGTTCACATGTTTCTAGGTTTTCATCCTAAGTTTTCAACATACTCTAAGGCCTCCCAAAGCCTAGACAACTTAAACCAAGAGCTCTGATACCACCTCTGTCATGCCCCAAATCTGAGATATAGGATCTCGAGGATTCCAAGGAAATGACCTTCGAATCCACCACGTGGAAAAGGATATCCAGCCACATAATTAACCCAATCCTGGTTAAATCAAAGTCTCAACAATATAATCAACAGCGGAAGTCTCACATAAATTTTAAACCAATAGCTCAACCAAAATATGTCGAGCTATAACCCACAAAACAAAGTAACATAATTTGAAATAATATCTATTACAAATGTTTGCCCACACGGGGTCAAACCAATGTAAATAAAAACTGAATAAAGTAAATGTCACAACAGAAACCCATGAGACCACTGGGGCCCAGTGGTGGCCAGATTGTTACCTTCACTTCCTCGGAAGGAAAGTGGTAGTCGATTCATAGCTAAAGTAAGAATGAATAAAATTTCCATTCACAAAAAGGAAATATGAAAGTGTAGTTATACATAATTACACAGTAACAGTAGAAATCCAAAATACAGTTCTAGGCTTTAAAGTCAGATTTTTAAACTGTAGATACTATCCCAAGTATCTACCAAAAAGAATCAAAAACCCAAAAATTATCAGACTATTTACAAAATGATTTCTAGACATTACAAATTATGGTCACTCGTAAGAGTAGAACTCGTCTTCTTCCACATAGATCTCCTACCGAGCAGTGCTCTTGTCACCAACAGTCTCCTCTGATTGTCCTGAAATGTTTGATAGAAAGCATGAGCTATAAAGATAGTAAGAAATAAATTCAGGAATCGGTTACCCTAGAGACTAAACATTCACAATGTTCTCAGCTCAACAATAAGGAAAAACATAACAAATGCAATGCATGAGGTAAATTAATTTATTATGCATGTTGTGCACCTAAATAACATAAATCACCAAGGTGATCTAACAAGCAATCCAATATGTTGTGCAAATGCAACTCTATCAAAGTGTCAATATGGCATGTTTCCTCCTCATCCAGTCTCTATTCGGGGTGTCCCAGCAACCCGAATTCGCCCCAAGGTGTTCCAGCAACCTGAAATCATCCCCCCGTCGTAATGGTCCAAGGAATAGGACTATTCTATGTGTACATCATAGTTTTAAAGGGCTTCAACCTATGAGGCACAATCCCCCCACTTATTTTTTATATGTGGTACGTATACCGAGACTTGCACCCACGTGCGGTATCTCTCAGGAAAACACGGCACTTGACCAAACTTCAGAGGTCTTTCTCTGATTCTTGGATCTAATACCATTAGGCAAAATGAGAGTATGTTGGGTTAGCTACTCCCTCAAACCTAGTCCCGCCAGTCTCCTCACCTGATGTAAATCACATCACTCTCATTTCAATTCATGAGACGCAACCATGAAGTCTCGGAACACAGGGTCATACTCTCCGACCAACTATGGCCTAGACTCTATAAAGTGTTGTGAAGTGGTGCACATTAACTAAACACACAATTCAAAGTGTCTAGGGTGAAATATAACTAACTAGAGCACACATTCTGCACTTTTCCATGTAATTCTACAAAGCATCTCATTTATTCAAGTTTCAAGATATCAATTCTACAATCAGTCATACTTGAGTACATATAATGTAAAATCATGCTACAAACTATGCCAATGTATAACAATTAACAATCATCAAGTATTAGTCTAATCTGTCAGGTTCGGCGGGGTCTGGCGAGGTCTTCAGCGCACCGAAGCCTGCCTCTGCGACTTCTTCAGCGAACCTCTCTGAGATTCGGCGACAAATCCAGAAGCCCAAATTTCAGCGACCACTTCGGCGCACCGAAGTCCATTTTGGCGCGTCAAACCGAAACTCGACGACCTACTCAGGAACATTCATGCTCGGCGACCTATTCGGCGCGTCGAGGATGCCGCCAAACGTCGCAAACAAGCTAAACTGTAGGGGTTTTTCCTCTAAATCAATTTTACCAAAACCTAATTCATTCATAGACTAAAATGAACCATTCTCAAGCATGAAAAACATATTATTAAACTACTATCTAGCATTCAATCCATCCATTCATCATCAAATATAAACATGAACGTGAAAAGCATGAAAATGTTCAAGAATCTAAGATAAACCTATTTGCATTCATGAATTTATACTTACCTCTAAATTTAAGCAACAATTCCAAGCCAAACAATTGCAAACCTGTCCCTTCC
>JAUPMG010046481.1:0-14062 GCA_031762675.1 Pachysandra terminalis | reverse complement strand
GTGGAGATATGATATGGTATGAGTGAGCTCTGATAGTAGATCGGTATTGTGTGGTTCTCTGAGGATGTTCTTGGCAATGCCTTGGGATTCGTCCCTATGATCGAAAATAAGGTGAGGTGCTTGTGTCCTCCAGGTTGAAACCCCTAGGAACTATGTTGCGCACATAGAATAATCTGTTATTTCTGTCATATATTAGGGGATGGTTTTGTGTTGAACATCCTTGGTTAGCACGATTAAGATCGTATGAGAAACCAACATTTAACGATTACTAGACAGAAAGGATCTTATCTTTGGGTATGACCCTGTATAGGGAGGAATGAAACATTATGACATCTTGCCCAAAGATGGATCGGTCTATGTGGAATCCACACAGACACCATTTTATATTAGAATGTTTGTTTAGATCACATTTGGTGATTTTGTATGATTGGTGCACAGCATGCATTTAATTAAGACTCAACCTCATGCATCCTTGAATTCATGACACTTTATTCACATATTTACTGTTATTGTATAACATCCTAAGTTAATGATTATTCCATTCATATGTTTAATGTTATTGGATATCATTGAAGAGTAGCTTTGGCCCTACTTCAATTATAGATTATATTGGACTTGAATTACTTACTGGCTATGTGTAGCTCATGCTTTAAAGCAACCACCTTTTAAGTTCTTTTAGACGATGTTAACTTGGAAAATGAAGATCAAGACGGAGCCCAGAAGAAGATATTCATTTTTGCTTTATGTAATGTAATAGATTAGTAGTTTTCTTATTTAAATTACCTGTTGGATAAATGACTTTAACTTAACAGGGGACTTGTATTTTATCGATTTTCTTTCCGTTGTTTATTTCTTGGATTTGAACGTACATCTTCACCTTACTATTTATCCCTTAATGTGATTTCCTAGATATACCTTGATACTCTGATATTTGGTCTTATATAGACATTAGTCGTGTCTAGGATTTTATTTAAGGTTTTTACTTGAACTTATAGTAGGAGTTGAATTGAAATCACTAGACTCGTGTTAATTTATGCTGTTTGTTTGAAGGTTGTTTGTAGTGACTATTATTTAAGGAATATCAATTTTTCATAACTTATATCTTATATAATATTCTTTACGATTTTACAACCATGGTTAGGTATTGTTTATCCACTCCCAAGTTTTATTGGGGTGAGAATTACAAAAGCAAATTCGGGATCTCCAATGAGTTTTCTGGTTTAGTTCATGACAAGTATAGCACACCAACTGTTTGATATTATATCATGGAGATATTGAAGTGGTGCACTAGACTTCCATCAGCTATCTTTCACTCTATAACTGTAAAAGCTTGAAGTTGGATTTCAAAGATCAAGAAAAAAGGTCTGGTAAGGGATAGGGGTTGGATTGGTTACAAACAAGGAAACATGAACTAATAATAAGTTCTACTCCATTGTTGAAGTAGTATCTTAGATCTTCTTTCTATTAGCCAACTAGGGACTGAATTCCGTTACTGCATCAGCCATTTCCAATTTGTCCCAAGAATAAAATACCCTAATGTCACATACGTATTTAATCCAACTTCTATAATTCATCTTGTTTCAGACTATAATTTTTTAAACTTCAGATTTCTTAAAAGAAATAAAAATCGTTTAGGAAACGATCATCCAATTCAATGTCTAATCTTCAGACCATCTTGGTATTCCTGAAGAGCAATACAGATTGGACGGGTAAAACTCGCCCAATTGCAGATCCGGAGCAAAGATTTTTCTGATTGCAAGGTGGTAAAATCTTTCCGAAGCAAAGAAATACCAGAGCATGATCTTTGCCACACATCAATAAATCTTATACGGGAGTATCTTTTTACCAAACCGAAATCCAAATAAAGGGACACCTTTGCAAAAGCGAGTCTGGGGCCTGATATGACCTAGCTTGTACCTCACTCCTCTGCATCTCTCTTGCCCTTCATTTCTATTATCCCTACTTGGGAACACAACCTTTAAATTGGCTATTCTTTAAACGGGCAACATGGCTTATATGGTATGTTTCCCGCTTATTTTTTTCTTGGTAGAAATACTATATCGATATCTGAACGTGAACACGAATATTTATTACCCATAGAATAGATTTGTGGAGTAGCAGTTATCCATAAGACTTGTTTTCCAAGCATGGGTTGCTATTGTTTATCTCTTGTAATATCAGTACAACAGGCATCCTAATCAAGATTTAAAGGCTTGGGACCAGACCAGTCGATTGCAGATCGAGGACTCGATCAGATCAGATCGATATCGGTCTAGATTGTCCAATTCACAAATTTGAAAAAATAAAAAAATAAATTAAAAAAAAAAAAAAAACAGGGCTGGTTGTACTTGTTGGTTCAGACTGGTATCAGTTGTACCAGTCCGGTCTCTGTTCTTTAGAGTTTTTTCATTTCCATCGGTTAAAGCATTACAATTTTATTATTATTTTTTTTAATTTAGATAGACTTTTACTTCAGTGATAGCAATCTTACTAGAGATATATTTGAGAACGAAGATGGAAGTATCCTTCAGTTAAAATAAAAACTTTTTATACTTGTAGTGATTATTTTTGCTTCGATATGTTCTTTTTCTCAGATGATAAGTCATCTTTGCTTGGGAGATGCTAAGTCCAAAGATGTGTCGTCAGATAAAGTGAAAGTTGTGGCAAAAACATTGAGGAAAACTGCTTCGCTAGAAGTTTTTAAAGATGGCCAGTTTCATGTTTTCCTTCTCTATAAAGATAAATTTCTTGTTGTAACATTGGCAACTTCAAGATTATATTAGAACAAAAACGGATTATGATTCTTCGCTCCAGGGATGAAGATTGGTAGGAGTATTAGGCTGCATTTGGCCCAGCTTCTATAAGTACTTATTGCAACTTATAGCTTATATAAGCACTTTTTAAAATTAAATATGTGTTTGCTAGTGCTTACCCATAAGCACTAGAGGAAGGCTACCCATAAGGAGAAGCTGCTGAGAACAGCTTCTTCCAAGCTCTTATGCGTTACGCTATTTCACAACTTTATTAATATTTTAAAAATACCTATTTTACCCCTAAACTTTAATAAGCACTTAAATAAATGTTATTTCTAAACTTTCAAATATTTTTATAATACCTATTTTACCCCTAACTTTTTATTAAGCACTTACATAAATGTATTTACCCAACACTATTTTCTTCAAATAAGCAGCTTATTGTTGTTGTGGATAAGTCCTCCCATTGAGCAACTTATCCAATGAGTGCTTATCCATATGCACAAGCCGGGGCAAACGCAGCCTTAAGCTTTTAAAGCCAGAAGAGGTTATAGTAGGTACATATAAGGAACATAGCTGCCTCGCTTATAGAATATGACATTAAGCTTGAAAATGTTTAGTCAATCTTCAGTCAATATGGCAAGGTATTGACTGCCCTTGACTAATTTGACCAAGAAATAAGTCAAATTCAATTGGAGTGACAAATGCAAGGCCGCATTCGAGGAATTGAAGAGAAAATTGACTTCTGCTCCAGTACTTGCGATTTCGATCAGTGGGAAGAAGTTATAAGTGTATACAAATGCTTCACTGATGGGATTAGGATGTGTCCTTATGCAAGAGGGAAAAGTGGTGGCATATGTGTCTAGACAACTTAAGGTACATGAGCGCAATTACCCCACTCATGGCTTAGAACTAGCTGCGGTTGTATTCGCACTAAAGTTGTGGAAGCATTATCTACATGGCGAAGACTTTGAACTTTTTACTGATCATAAGTGTTTGAAGTATCTGTTCACTCAAAAAGAGTTGAATATGAGACAGAGGATGGGCACGATCGACGCTGGCCAGGTTGCCGGAGGTTGCAGCGAAGTCAAATGTCGTCGCCACCTTCGGAAATAGAGTTGAAGAGAGGATTCGGATTGGAGTCGAAAAGAGCTCGTCGGAATTGAAATGCCACCGTCAAAATTGATCCGGGAAAAAGCCGAAAACGGATGGAGTTGGGTTATTTGGATTGGATGTTGCTGGGTTGTTTTGAGGAGATGATCGAATCAGAGGGCTGGTTCAGGCTCTTTTCTCCATGAGAAAAAAAGCTTCTCTCTCCTCCTCATAAAGAAGTTTTTAAGGGCCTGTTTGATTTGAGGTCTTCACATGAAGAAATGTAAAAATTTAGAAGAATCTGGGGAATTCGTCCAAGGAGTTTTCAAGCAAATTTATTTGTTTTGGGGGATTTTGAAAAGAAAAATTGAATAAGACAAAAAATATCTCACGTGGTTTTGAAAGAAAAAACATATTGGGGTTTTTTTTTGAAAGATAGGAATTTAGTTTGTTAGGGTGGTTCTTGGAGGTTAGAGATCTTTTGGCGTACATGTGAGATTCCTCGCCACATCACCTCTCCCAACATTGTCACGTGGCAAATAATTTTGAAAAATTCCCAAAATACCCTCTTGACCTCCCGGACTTGGAATTCTGCGATTTTACAGTAATTTCAAAGGTTTTAGCACGTAGAATCAAATCCGATGTTAAAATTTTATTTTGACCTTCAAAAATGCCAGTTTTGACCAAAATGGCTGTTAGGGATATTTTGGTCATTTTCCCTAAGGTCATGAATCTAGCCAAAATGGTACTCGTCAAAAAGCAATTTTAGTCCAAATTTCAGATTTGAGCTCAAAATTAGACTTTGAATTGATAATAGAGTAGATGAGAGGCACAAGGGTATTTTGGTTATTTTGTAAATTTTCAGGATTTTCAAGAGAATTTGCACACATGATAGAAGGGGTTTAGAGATGATTGGGGAATTTCCATTTTCTCAAGCCAAGCCTTGAAAGACCGGTAAAACAAGAAGAACTGCGCATCAGTGCAAATTGGGGAGTCTACAGCTGTCCCTTTTTGTCAGAGTCGCAAGCGACAGTCGGCAAAGAAAATACATGACTCCAATTTGCACAGTTCAATGAGATTGTGTCTTATGCCAAAATTACTCTTCATATTTTAAACTTCCAATATTTTGTATTTTTAAAAAAAAAAAAAACAGAGAGAGAGATTCTATCAAGGGAATGTGTTTATTCCCAAAAAGGTGAATGCTTGTTTTTCAAGAGGCAACATCGCTACATCTCAAGAAGACAAAGCACAAAGGTCTAAACCTCTTTGAGCTGGGTACAGCTCAGAGGTAAGAGGATTTCAGATTTCTTTCATTGAAAAAAAAATTTCTAGAAGTTCAATTTATGAAGAATATATATGACTAAAAGCAACGTTCAGTTCATGAACTCGGAGATTACTGAAGACTGTGACTTATCGGAGTTAAGTCTGATCATCATTGAGCTGCTTCAAAGGGTTGGACAGGTTCCAACCTTAATGATTAATGTGGCAGAACTGTCTAGAATTAGGTCTACTTTTAAAACAAGATCCAAAAGAGACAGAATTGCTTTTGACTAGACTGATTATTACAATACAATCTCTTGTCTTCTTGCTTCAATTATCTCTTCAGCTTGATCGGCTTTTGCTCTTCTTTGAAGGCGTCGATTTCTTATTATCTTTGTGGGAACTTCATTGGGGACAAATATGAAGCCTCATGTTAGTTGTACTCCACTGGAAGAGTGATATGCTCTTTTGTGCTTCATCAGGAGTTGCACCTTCGGGCTTCTTCTCTCTTGGTTCTGCCTCTTGTGAATTTTGTTCTTGGATTTCTTCGATGATTGGCTTGCTCTTTTCTCGCTCCTTTTTGCAATGCCTCGCCATAATGCATTTGCTCTAGATGATTTAGGTATATCTCCAACTCTTTTCTTTCTTTGCACCATTTTCTTCAATTCCCTTGTGCTATTCAAGGCTAAAAGGAAAAACAAAGTACAAACGCAAAGATAGAGATTTGTTTTCTCTTTTTATGATTTATTATTTTTTTCCTGTCTTTTCCTTCATTTTTTTTTTTTGTTTCTTTTTTCATTAAAGAACTCAAATAATCCAAATATTTGTAAATTGAAAACTTGTTTTTTTTTTCTTTTTCAAACTCCTAGATTTATCATCCTTCGCCTCAACATTTTCTTTATATTACAATGATCAAAATAGCCAGATTAAACCTCTGCAAGTGAATAGCAAAGATGTGATAGAACAACATCAAAGAGTTGTAACCAAAATCTTAAGAGTTTGAATTCATCCATGATGATTATCAGAGACAATGTCATTTTTTCCACTCTCGAGAGAATGAAAGATATTTTCAGCTCGGCCTGATCAAGACTATCAGAATAATACCGGACCAAGCTATTTGAAGATGTCAAAAAGATAACGCATGTCCCAGTCAGTGTAGATAGAATGTTTTCACTTCATTGGACGATCTGTAGTCAGAATAATACCAGACCAAGCTATTTGAAGATGTCAAAAAGATAACGCATGTTCCAGTCAGTGTAGATAGAATGTTTTCACTTCATGGGATGATCTGTAGATACCGTAGTGATCTGCTGAAAGTAGCGACATGATTCCAAAATGTGGCTAGGGGTTATTTTCCTCAAGTTATTATTTTCTTTTTTGCCTCTAGCGCCTGTTAAGGTTTCACCAAAGCCAGCTTCCACATTATTTTCAACAACACCTTGGCAGGTTTTCATCATGCACGTGATCTTTTCAAGCTTTTCTTCTGCCATCACCAATCAAAATAGAGTTAAATTGCCTTACAATTAAAGATTATTTTAATCAAAAGAGGACTTATCATATAGGATGAAAGAATGTTGGACTAAGTTTATGAAAGAAAGATAAAAATGCTCAAAGACAATAGTTTTTATGGAATGGGTGAACTGGGATTGCACAACTCAAGTATGTTTCCTCTTCTTTTTACCTTGAATTCTTCCCAAATATGAAACTTTTTGCCCAAAGTATTTTTTTTCTTGATTTTCTGCAGATATAACACTTCGTGACCCAATTTTGAGTATTTCCCAATTTCCCTTCCAATTTGTTTTTTTGAAACCCAACATCTATTTCCCTTGTTTATGAATCTTCAAAATAATTCTCCAAAATTTTCATTGATTCTTCTTCTTCTTTTTCCCCAGTGTGGGGTGATCAATCACAGTTTAGGTCACAGAAAAGAAAATTTATAGCTCAAAAGGGTTAACAAGAGATTTTATGAAATGAGAATTTAGATGAAAAATGGCCTCTGGTCATTTCAAGATAAAATTTAATTTCAGGCAAAATATTTTTTAGTCTAAATTGATTGATTCAAGAAAAATCCTCTCGATGCACCTGTGCTGAAAAGAACCTTCTTCGCAGTATATGATCTTCTATGATTGATTTGATTTCTGCAAAAATCGGGTCGATGTAACAATATATCCTTCAATATTAAATCTCTTTTCAGAAAAGGTCAGCACTTTACTTGCTCATCATACACTGACCACACACTCAAAAGATTATCCATGACAAATGAAAACCCTATATTCTTCTTTGATTACATCCAATCTAATCTGGCCTGAACTCTTTCATCTCTCAATATTTCAATGATGTTGTCAATCAGATTAAAAAGAATTGAAAGTTGAATCTTCTTCAAATTGCATCTCTTGATCTTATGAACTTGAATCTCATACTTGATCATTTTACCATTCAAATTCTCAATCGCTTCTTCTCAATTAACTTCACTTTAGGCCAAATTGACGATCTGTGAACAACAGGGTCTGTATCTATCCCCAGTAAGTCTTGACACGACCAAGCAAAAACATCTATACAATTCACTCTTTCGCCTAGTGAATAACAAGACTCCAATTTTCACCTGTTTTGAGTCCTTCTTCGTCCCCAAATTTATGGTTACAGTCTCTTCAAAGTTGGGCTACACACCTTTTTCTTCATTTTCAAAAGTTTTATTTGACTACTAAGATCATAACAATATATAGGAAATGCATGACTTTTTCAAGAAAAAACATATTGGTGTTTTTTTTTTGAAAGATAAGAATCTAGTTCGTTAGGGTGGTTCTTGGAGGTTAGAGATATTATACGCACAAGTGGCGAGATTCCTCTCCACATCACCTCTCCCAATGTGGCTAATAATTTTGAAAAACTCCCAAAACCTTATTGACCTCCCGAACTTGGAATTCTGCGATTTTACAATCATTTTGAAGGTTTTAGCACGTAGAAATCAAATCCGATGTTAAAATTTTATTTTGACCTTCAAAAATGCCATATTTGACCAAATGGATGCTAGGGGTATTTTGGTCATTTTCCATAGGTTCATGAATCTATCCAAAATGGTACTCATCAAAAAGCAATTTTAGTCCAAAATTTAGATTTGAGTTCAAAATTAGACTTGTAATTGAGAATAGTGTAGATGAGAGGAACAAGGGTATTTTGGTCATTTTGCTGAATTTTCAGGATTTTCAAGAGAATTTGCACACATTATAGAAGGGGTTTAGAGATGATTAGGTAATTGCCATTTTCTCAAGCCAAACCTTCAAAGAGCTGTGAAACAAGAAAAACTGCACATTAGTGCAAATTGGGGTGTCTACAGCTAGCAGATGAATCGAAGCCTGACTGGATAGTGCAATCAGATGGAATAATCAGATATAGAGGAAGACTTTGTATTCCTATTGATGAGACCATTCGGAATGAGATTCTAGAGGAGGCAAATAAGTCTAAATATTCCATTCATCCTGGAGGTACGAAAATGTATCGTGATCTGAAGAAAGCATATTAGTGGTCAGGGATGAAAAGAGATATAGCTAGATTCGTATCTCGGTGCCTTGTTAGCAAGTAAAGGCAGAACACATGAGAATGACTGGATTGCTTCATCCACTGCCAATAGCAGAATGAAAATGGGAACATGTGACAATGGACTTCATTGTGGGACTGCCTAGATCCAAAGCAGGGAGTGACTCAATCCGGGTGATTGTAGACAGATTAACTAAGTCAGCTCATTTCTTGCCAGTAAAGACCACGGCATCGAGAGATGAAATGGCACGGTTGTATGTCATGGAGCTAGTCTGATTACATGGAGTGTCAATTAGTATTGTGTCAGATAGAGATACTAGATTCACTTATGAGTTTTGGGTTACATAAGGCATTGGGCACACAATTAGATTTCAGTACCGCCTTCCACCCACAGACGGATGGGCAAACCCAAAGGGTTAATCAAATACTTGAAGATATGCTTAGAGTCCGTGTGTTAGACTTTAAAGGGAATTGGAGTGATCACCTATCATTAGCTGAGTTTTCCAATAATAATAGTTACCAATTTAGCATTGATATGGCACCATTTGAGGCTTTATATGGAAGAAAATGTAGGTCACCTGTGTGCTGGACTGAAGTGGGTGAAATTAGTATGCTTGGATCTGAGATCATCCAAGAAATCACAGAAAATTTGAAGATAATCAAAGAAAAACTATTAGCAGCCTAAAGTCGGCAAAAGAGTTATACAGACCGTAGGTGATGGGAGTTAAAATTTGAAGTTAGCAATCACGTATTCTTGAAGGTCTCACCTATGAAGGGTGTGATGAGGTTTAGTAAAAAAAGGGAAGCTTACACCTTGTTTTATTGGACCGTTGAGATACTTGAACGCTTAGGTGATGTTGCATACCATCTAGCATTACCATACCAATTAGGATCAATTCATAATGTATTCCATGTATCTATGTTGAGGAAGTAAGAACTGGATCCGACTCGTGTGATTGACTGGACTGAATTGCCACTTAGAGATGACGTAACCTATGAAGATGCACCGGTAAGCATTATGGACCGGAAAAAACAAATTCTAAGGACAAAGACCATTCTCTAGTCAAAGTACAGTGGATTCATCATGATGAGGGAGAAGCATCTTGAGAATTGGAATCCAAAATTCAGAGACGATATCCTACATTGTTTGAGAACCAAGGTACGTACAATTTCGGGATGAAATTCCTTTAAGGGAGGTAGAATGTAGTGACCCTGACCCACACTTTTAATTCAATGGTTAAAACCTATTTAATCATTTAAATAAACCTTAGGAATTAATTGTAAAGAATTTGGCTGAATAGGACAAAATTATAATTTAGTTAAATTATTGGATAACTTATAAAATTTTCATGAATTCAGGAGATTTGGGCTTAGACCCCAAAGCTTGATGGACCATGGGCTGGTCGTTTGGCCCATAGAAAGGAGGTGAGGACATTTTAGATATTTAGCTTATTTTGAATTTTGAGTAGTAAGGAGGGAAAGTCCCTACTAACATAACCACCCATACGTGTAGTGGAGGTGGGAAGTTAACATCAGTTTTCTTTGAAAGAAAGAATCAAAGGAAAAAAAGAAAGAAGGAAATGAGGAAGAAGAATTCCAGAAAATTTTGAGTAAGGAAGAAGAAGAAGCAAAAGGAAGTTTCTTTCTAGAAAATCCGGGTGAACAAGGTTCAGAAGAATTCAACCTTGAAAGAGGTAGGAATTTTTATAGTTCAACGGTTGGCATGTTCATAGTATATGATGAAGCTATAGAATAATGTATATAGGATCATGGGTTATGTATGGTTGAAATTAGCATGTGATCTTCATGATGATTGAATTATGAGATCTATGAATATTAATGTTTGAGAAGTTGGTGAATTATCATGTTGATCTTGTATGAAGGTTAGGTTTTGATTATGATATGTTAACTTAGTTTGTTTTAGTACAAATGGTGATTTAAATGTATAAAAATATCAAATTTAAGTGTTTGGAAGTGTTGACACGAAGACCTAGAGAGAAAATCAAATTCTGAGCACGAATTGCCTGCTCGGCAGCTGCCGAGTTATCTGTCAAGCAACGCAAAGTTGCGGGACCTGCTACCGAGCCTCAGTATCTGCCGAGGCATGCTGCCGAGAGGGTTCGACAAGAAGCTCGACAGCTATCGAGCACCTGTTGAGCTCCAAATTCCATGAAACTTCATAGGATGCTCCATGAAGCCATACGAAGTTAGTGTGTGTGTGTGTGTGTATGTGTGCGAAATGCTTATATGAGATTTTGTGCAATAAATTGTATAAACTACCTAATTTCAATATGGAATTGATTGAGTGTGTTGTAATATTATGAACTTTTGTGATTTTAATGATTGTATCATGACTTGAATGATAAGAATGAAATTAGATTATCCTATGATCTTGATATGTTTAACTCCTGTGAAAATTGTGATTATATCTCTTATTATCTGTAGAACTTCATAATGTTGACATTGATGTTTAAGGCATGCTCCGGCGTTCGTTGTGTTATACATAACATGATATGTATGTACTACTAGATTATATCTATAAAGGTGAATTTCCTACTTTGGGTAGATCCCAGAAGGAAAAGGGCGGCTTATCCTGCCTAGGGTCTCATTCCCTGAAAGGAAAGATTGTGGCATTCTACCTTGGTTGTATATATTCCTTGAAAGCAATGATGGCACATTTCCTGCCTTGGGTTGTATATATTCCTTGAAAGGAAATATGGTGGTATTCTAACTTGGGTTCTATATATTCCCTGAAAGCAATGATTACTAACAGTTACTTGGTCGTCGTCATCATCGTTTTCGCCATGTCGGTAAGGCTTGGCCTAATCACCTTTGTATTGCAATGTGTCCCATCAAGCATACATTCATATAATACGATGCACTACACAATAAACTTCATATTACACCACATTACACATTATACTTCACATCACGCATTATACATCACTTCACTCATTATTCACTTGACATATTTGAGTCTCTACGGAAATGGAATATTGTTATTTGGAGGGAATGGTTGTATACCACATGTGAAGTTACAGCATGATGATGTTCTATAATGTCACGCCCCAGATCCCGTAACCCTAATCCTTAGGCGGGATGGCACGGATCACAAGGCGTAACCTTCGGGATCCATTTCTGGACCGCGGATCAATCATCATCATAACCCAAGTAAGGATGAAATAAATACCATATTCATCAACAGAGTAGCGGAAGCAATATTACAAAGAAATAGAAACAACATCAAAATAAATGGCTTCAGAAGAACCTTATTACATCACCACAAAACAACCATGTTTGTACATAAATAAACAAGAGAACTAAAACAAGTAACTAACTATGAACCATGATCGTCCATCTCTCAGTATTGACCTACAACATGAAAGTTGTGTGAGTTTTGAATACTCAACAAGCATGATCCAGTCAACCAATTTATACAACATATATGACTAAAAATCCGGATACATCGATCAGACAACAGAAATCAATAACATGTGATATGATATGAGTATGATGCAAAAATGGTCAAACAGATGGCCTAATGTATGCTCAATCAGGAAATGCAATGCGATGTGGTTATGCCTATGTTTATGTGATCTGTTAAGTGCCCCTCATTGCAGATTCACACGTATTCGGGCTCTGTGTGTCCCAGGAACATCCGGCTATCCCATCTCTGATCCGAGCGCTAACCCATGGTTCAAAGTTCACCATATGCTGATTTAGAGTGTACAATACCCAAGGTTCAGTCGACCTTATGAACCAACTATGATTCATAACTTATTATGTAGGACTTTCAACCCACGGAACCAGGCAACCATGTCTTTCCCACCAACCGAGCACACATAACAATTCACATTAACACAGTATGAATGCTCTCCCCTATGGAACATGGATGATAGATCCCCTCAGAAGCTATACACGTACCCATACACGTGCATAATCCATTGAGACCCATCCTACACACTCCTATGATGTCAAAACATAATTACACTAAGGTCTCAATATCGGTCATTACCTAAGTGTAGACTGACTGAGAAGTGTGTCTAATAGATTGCTCATGCTAAGGGAAACAAGTAGATCATTGCTGGTACTTGACCCTAAACCTTACTTGATCCCATCAGAAGCACTAGAAGCCCAAACCTATAAGACATCCAAATCCTCACTAAAATCTGCACTAGGTTATGTCTCTGTGCATTTGCGCTCGATCGCACATCTGCGATCGATTGCATTTCCGTTCGATCTCATTTGCGCTCGATCACAATTCCGATCGATCGTAACTCCGCTCGATCGCATTTGCGATCGATCGACTGTTAACAGACAATGATACCGAATTCACTTTTGTTGCTCTGTTCTACTGGTTCTTATAGCCAGGGTGTCAAACAAGCATCAATCTGATTTTCTGTGTAAATCCCTATCTAAACCATACTCGTTAACCTCATGAAATCATCATAAATATAATTCATGAATCCAATTCAAACATCATACAAGTTCAGCAAATACTAAGAACTGAAATATCATCTTGTAGCAGAACTTATAAATCATGAATTCGACTAATCAAAGCATGCTTATATATGTAGCAAATGTGAGATTAAGTTTATCCTAACCATAGTAGAATAAATCCTCATGGAACCCAGTCATAAATCCATGCCAGCAATCGCAAACATGCTCATTCACGAATAGGAAAAATAGAGCATCACATACATTCGTATAATTACGGACCGGATAAGCTACTTACCGGTTAGATTCGAGTAAGGCTAAGCAACGGAATGAAAGCTATGATTTGGTGTTCCTCTTCCTCTTCTTCAATCTGGGACAAGGAAATTCTGGGTTCAGATTCAAGGCCTCTTCTATCTCTTGAACGTACTCTCTAAGCAACCAAATTCTCAGTTCTTGGTTGAATGAGAAGGACGAAAGTGAGGGGAAGAAAGAATAGATATTTCCTACCTAATTCTTTCGCTTAAAGGTACCAGCAAAGGCCACGATAGCTGGTAGTTCCCTATGACCAGCTCCACGCACGAACAAGCGTTTGAATCCGTTGGGTAAAAAGTCATTTACAAAACTCACCCCAAAAAGAAACTCTAATTACATTAAGGTCCTCTATCTAGATGCATTAATTTACTAAAAAACCCTAGCTCTAATTAAACACCAAACCATATGCACAATTAACAAATTAAATAGCAACAAAAATTAATACAAAAAAAGGAAAAATTTCTTAAGGGTTTTAGGTCATTACACCCTACCCCCCCTAAAATAATTTCATCCCCGAAATTACGCACCTTAGTCCGAGAACAGATGTCGGTAGCGTTCCCGAATATCAGATTCCAGCTCCCATGAAGCTTTAGATTTGTCATGATGACTCCACTGAATCTTCACCAAAGGAATAGTCTTGGTCCTCAAGACTTGTTCCTTCCAGTCGAAAACTC
>JAUPMG010046470.1:0-14062 GCA_031762675.1 Pachysandra terminalis | reverse complement strand
CCACTTTCGAATTTTGAAGCAAACTTGAACTATAAGGTGTTCATTCAAAGCTTCTGATGGAGTTCTATTTTTTTTTTTTTTTAATGTTTTTTTTTTTAGAGTAGCTGTTCTTTGAATAGCTTTTTTCTTTTTTTTGTTATTTGTTATGATCCCCATTTTTGTGTTCTATAGGAAGTACCTGATCCTGAAATCATGATGTCTTTCCCTATAGTTGGTGATCCGCATAATGCATCTTTTGTAGCATGGACAACAACACCGTGGACCCTTCCTAGTAATCTTGCTCTCTGTGTCAATGAAAGTCTTGTTTATATAAAGGTCAGTTAACTTCAACTTAGTATTGATATGATTTGTTATCTTTTTTGCTTGAATTTTTGGATTCTGCTACTGTACTTTTTCTTTTGATAACTAAAACATAATTTATTGAGAATAATAGATGAAAGGAGAAGACAACTATGTACAAAAGCACTGTAGTCAAGGCGACGCAGAGGCGATGGGACCTCCCTAGGTGAAGCGGCACTGATTTGTTATCTTTGTTGCTTGAATTTGTGGAATCTGCTACTGTACTTGTTCTTTTGATAACTAAAATATAATTTATTGAGAATAAAAGACGAAAGGAGGTTTTCAAAGGGAAGACAACGATGTAAAAAAGCACTGTAGTCAAGGCGTCTGGGTGACACCTAGGCGATGGGCTCTCCCTAGTTGAAGCGGTGCCCGGGCAGTGCCCGGAGATTCTTGGCCTATAAAGAAATAATTATTAGTTTTTTCCTTAAACTTACACATATTAACACATATATTAGTAATTATGTAAATATTTTATGGATATAATAAATAAAAACCAAACATCATTAACTAACTCATAATTCATAATATGATAACATATTAACATTTAAAATTTAAAAGCCTAGGTGTTTGATTATTTTTACTACTCCTTTAAAATCATTTAGAAAATTGTGTCTTAAACTTACACATATTAACATATATATTAGTCATTGTGTAAAATTATTGTGGAAATAATAAATAACAACCAAAACATTATTAAGTAACTCGTAATTCATAATATGATAACATATTAACATTTCAAAGTTTAGTAGAAAAAAGCCCTAGGTCTTTGACTTTTTTCCTACTTTAAAATCATTTAGATTAGATATTGATTAATTGATATAACTCTCTCATAAGATAATACTCATATTAATTAGATTATATAACCCTAATGTAATTATAAAAATTTTTTAGTTACTAATATAAACTTATGCTAATAAATATTATTATGTAAGTTATTTTAAATATTAATGTATAAAATGTCGTATCTTAGACTAATATATTAAACTAAGTTGACTAACATTTTTTGATGAATAAGGATAATCAATTATATTAATGAACTGGAAGAAAGATACAAGCAAGCCCAAAAGAAAAGTGTCCGAGTTGGACAACTTCAACATAAAAGCCCTCATAGTTGGCTGCCCTCTGTACCATCTCCTCAGTTGGTATCCCTGAGAACAACATTTGCCTCCCTGGGCACCTGACTAAATGAGATATTCGGTCTCGAGCCCAGCGAGCGAGCCAATCTCACCAAGTGTATGAAACTCCAAGGATATCTATTAGAGGACTCCATCCATGTAATCGTCTCTAGGGAATCACCCTCCACCATAGTGTTTAAACTCGGTTACGGAACGGGTATCGTCCCGATCCGATCCCGAGTTGGATCGCCGATCCAACCATGGATCGGACGATCCAAACCGATCCACAAAATTAACCTTTTTTTGTTGGATTGTTCTGGATCTGACGATCCAACTCGCCGATTCCGAGACGGATCGTCCGGATCGCCCGAATTGTATCGCGATCGGACCGAGTCGGTGCATTTTCAGGGTTTTTGGGATCGGTTTCAGATCGGGGATCGTCCCAGTCCGATCTCGAGTTGGATCTTCCGATCCAGTCCGGGATCGGACGATCCTTTACACTATGCCCTCCACTGCTAGCCTGCTAAAATCTTTTTCTCTCGCCTTTCTCAATCCCGTTATGAGGGAAAGTAGATCAGCATTTGTCGAGTCCCCTTTAATAGGACCTGAGAAAGCGCATAGGATGTGCCCATGTTGATCTCTGAAAATACCCCCTATTGACGGACCTGGATTTCCAATGGAGGACCCATCAAAATTTAGTTTGACTGTTCCTTGTTGAGGAGGAACCCACTCCGCCCTATGCTGAAACCTCAAAGGTGATGACAAACAAATCTGGCCCCAACCTCTTGTAAGATCGGATATAGATACCCCTCTAAATTCTGGCAATACAACCATCCACGAAGCAACCAAGTATGTAATAGAGTCAATCATATCCTGAGTGGATGATGACTTCTTCAAAAATTCTCCTCTTCATCTCTAACCATAGTGACCACAGAATGGTCTGAATGAGAGATTGATACATCATCTTCCCCCTCTTACGCAAGCCAGGGAACCTCCACTGCTCTAGAAGTGAACAGATCCTCTCCGACAATGCCCCAAACACATCCAATTTGACGAAGGAAGAACTCCCAAATAAACCTTGCCATGTCACAATGCAAAAAAAGGCGGTCCCTTGATTCATTAGATGACTTGCACATGAAACACCCATATTTATTTTTTTTGATCGGTAAATGTGTGATTTGTATTAATATTAATGTAAGCTATACAAATATACAATACTGAACAAGAAATGAAAAAAAGAAAAAACTACAACATCTAAGAATCTCAGCCATCCCACCAAAGACTCCAAAGGATATTGAACTCCTCAAATTTCATCCCCTCCAACTCTTTGTGAGTAGATGCCCAAAAGAAAGCTAGGGATAAGACTGAATCAGCAACCTTCTGTATCGATGCTTCCTTCCCTTAAAAAATCTTGCAATTCCTCTCGGTCCAAATCGTCCAAAGAATAGCCGCCGGACATAAGTTCCAAAAGATAACGCTCCTCCTCCTTCCCTCCTTCCTCCTCTTCCAACCCCAATCCAAAAGGGCCTCCTTTAAACCTTTCTGTAACCCAAAACGGCTTAAACCTGAGGTAAAAAGCAACCCACAAACCTCTAGAAAACTCGCAGTGAAGAAAAATATGAGCCACGGACTCCTCCTTCTTCTTGCATAAGCAACATCTCGAAGCCATATTTCACCCTCGACTCTTTAAGTTGTCAATAGTGAGGATTTTGTCTTCCACTGCTGTCCACAAAAAGAAGGAAACCTTAGAAGGCACACCAGAACACCAAATCAGCCTCCACGGACCCTTCCAAACCACGTCATCCTCTAACGATTTGTACATAGAACGCACCATAAAAAATCTGTCGGCTGACCAAAGCCAAGATCTTTTGTCCTCCGTCTTGCTAATTTTGACAGAATTAATGAGGCCCAATAACCCAACAACCTCCTCTATATCCCAGTCAAAAGCATTTCTTCTGAAATTCAGATCCCATCTCCACCCTTCTGCTTCAAAGACTAGATATCTTTCACCCAAGCATTAATATTAGAAGCTAATGCCGCTGCAATAGGCAATTTGTTAGCAAGAGCTTCCTCCCCGCACCATACATCCTTCCAAAACTTGCCCCTATTACCGTCTCCCACCACAAATCTGATTCCTCTATTAAATAAACCTTATTGTTGCAAATCGCTCTCCAAAATCCTTTCCCATAAGAAGCTCTACTATCTCTAGGACTCCAATCCCCCTCCTCCGACCTGTACTTACTACTGATCACCAATCTCCAAAGATTACCAACCTCCAAGCCGTACCTCCATAACCACTTCGATAAAAGGGCTACATTGAATTTAGTTAAAATTCTCAAACCCAGCCCTCCCTCCGCCTTACCAAGGCAAACTTGAGACCGGTTGATAAGATGAAATTTGTGCCCTTCCTCGTTACCTCTCCACAGATAATTTCTATGAATCTTCTCCAACCTCTTCGCCACTGATGTTGGAATCTTCAGCAAAGACATGAAGTCAATTGGAAGATTAGAGAGAGAGCATTTGATCAAAACCAGTCTCCTTCCTTTGGATAAGTATCTAGTCTTCCACGCTGCCAACTTCTTAGCCGATCTCTCCAACACCTTGTTCCAAACCCCAACAGCTTTGTACGAGGTGCCCAAAGGAAAACCCAAATAAGAAGAGGGGAGAGAGCCCACCTTGCAGCCCAACCATCCAGCTAACATACTCAGATTAACAACCACCCCCAGCCCAATCAATTCTGACTTGTCCAGATTAATACAAACACCTGAAACAGCTTCGAAACACAGCAAAATACATCTCAAAGATTTCAAATCTCTATTCCTGGCCCTACAAACAATTAAGGTATCATCAGCAAATTGAAGGTGAGTGATACTAGGAGCAGAGTCAGATACCCTAATCCCCTCTAAAAGGCTCCCTTCTTCTGCACGGTTAATCAATCTACCAAGACTCTCCACCACCAGAAGAAATAAGAAGGGTGAAAGGGGATCACCCTGTCTGATCCCTCTAGAACTGTTAAAAAAACCAACAGACGTGCCATTAATCAAAACTGAAAATGCTGGAGTAGAAATGCAAATATTGATCCAAGAGATCCATCTAGAGCCAAAGCCCATTCTGACAAAACTGTAGATCAAAGAATTCCAGTTCACGTGGTCGTACGCCTTCTCCATGTCCACTTTACATAACAATGCCTTATCCTTCTTCAAAATAGAGTCGATGCACTCATTAGCGATCAACACCCCGTCCAAAATTTGTCTCCCTTTCACGAAGGCACTCTGAGAATTGCTAATGAGTCCCGGGACCACCTTCTTGAGTCTATTGGACAAAACTTTAGCTAGTATTTTATACAAACTCCCAACCAGACTAATCGGGCGAAAATATTTGATATCCAATGCTCCTTCCTTCTTAGGGACTTGAGCTAAGAAAGTAGTATTCACACTCTTAACAACTCTCCCATTAGCATACAATTCAGAAAAAACCCCCATCACATCCCCTTTAATAACATTCCAACAACGCTTATAAAAGGCTAATGTGAATCCATCCGGACCAGGAGCCTTGTCCCCCTTAAGTTCCTTAACCGCACACAAAACCTCCTCCTCGGAGAAAGCTTTTTCCAGCTCATCGACCTCCCCTCTAGGTAAACAGTCTAACAACAACCCGTCCAAACCGGGTCTGAAACATGCATCTTCTTCAAAAAGCTTCTTAAAAAAACCTTCCACAGCATTCCTGATCCCTACCTCTCTTCACTCCACGCCGTTGACGACCACCTTATTAATGGTGTTGATCCTGCTCCTAGCATTGGCCATCTTGTGGAAGAATTTAGTATTTTTGTCCCCTTCTTTAAGCCGTAAAGTCCTAGATTTCTGCCTCCAACTTATTTCCTCCATTTTGGCCACTTTCTCATATTCCTTCTTACAATTCTCCCTCTCCACTCTCCCCCCACTAGACAGGACCCCTTGCTCCTCTAATACATCTAAATTTTGAATCTGATCCAGCAATCTGCCTAGCCTATTGTCCACCTTACCAAACTTCTCCTTATTCCACTTTTTTAACTCTTCCTTCAACAGTTTCAGTTTCCTGCAAAAAACGAAGCTGGGCGACCCCTGAAGGCAAAAACTATCCCACCAATGTCTCACCTGTTCCCGTTCTCGAATCTGAACGGGCTCTTTCTAGACATCTTTTCCTCATTGATCAGCAAAATCAGAATGTGATCAGAAGTCGGTCTCGACAAAGAAATTGCAAGAACCCCCGCATGTTCGTCTTCCCATTCATTGGAGATCAGAAACCTGCCCAACTTTGAGTTGATAAGAGCGTCTTGGTAATTCGTCCATGTAAATTCCGCTACCGACAACGGTACGTCCAATAGCAGATTCCTATCGATGAGCTCCGAAAACTTGATCATGTGAGAATCCAACCTACTACACCCTGACCTTTCGAAACAGAATCTGATGACATTAAAGTTCCCTCCCACACATCACGGGATATCCCATCCCCTCCTATGACTCTCTAGCTCCTCCCATAACTGCTGAGTGAGAGAATGATCATTGGGACCGTACACAAAAGATATTAACTTCAAAATTCCCCCATTGCTCCCTTTCTCCTTCAGGACCACTGAAATGGCATAAGAACCAACGACAGAATGCAACAATTCGAATAACTCCTTATTCCAAGCGGTGATAATCCCTCCCGAGGCTCCTATAGCAGGTCTGGAAATCCATTCCACGCTTCTACAATCCCATAGTTGTGATAGCAACCCTAAATCCACGACTTCCAATTTAGTTTCTTGAAGCATAACTACAGCGGGATTCTATTCACCCAGCTATCTTTTGATAACCATTCTTTTGTCCCAGCTGCCCACCCCTCTTACATTCCAACTCAGAATCTTCGTCTTCATAAGGGACCAAACTTGATCCCTGACCTTCCACCATCTCTACCCTTCAGCTCCCCTTTCCTACTACTAGAGCTAGCTTTCTCATTCAGATTCCAGTTCAGCTTTTTCAACTCCTTAAGAACTTTTTTATTACTCACCATCTTCTCCAAATGTCTACTTTCAATTGCCGAAAAAAGCTCACAAGCTTGAGTTTCGAATCCCTCCCAAGACAAAACAATGAAGCCCCCGAAACTAGATATCTTATCTAAAACCCATTCTGACATCCCAACTTGGTCCAAAACTCCTGCCTCCGACGAGAAATCTGCCACCAAAACTTCAAACTTCTTAGCCTTTACCAAGTTATACTCCTCTTCTAAACACCTCGCCAAAGGCTCGGGCCCAAAATCCTTCACACTCCACTCAGAAAAGATGCCCTCTGAGACTTCCACTAAATCTGACCCCAACCCTGAATAGCAAACCAAGCTAGAGTCCCCATTCGCACACTCTGCAACCCCACCTTCCTCCACCGGAAGTCCAAAGGAGCCTCCCCCACCAGACAAAGAGCCAAGGCCGACACTCCCTACCCCCTGAAGAACCGCACACTTCCCCGAGCAAAAAAAATCACTCCCTTCAAAAGGGAGAGAGAGAAAAGGGAAAAAGAAGAGAACCTCCCAAAGAATCAACCCCCCTTAAAGGCTCCTCCCTCCTGAAGGACGCCAAGCCAAGGGCACAGAGGAAATTGGGTTTCAGATCTCCCAAAAATCCTTCAGGCCCCTTCGCCCCATAAGAATGGAAAACGAACGGGTATGAATCGCAAAGATCAGGGACCTTCACTACCACTTTGCCGTCGAGAAGCAACGGGAAACTTGAGAAAGCTAACTCTAACAAACGAGAAGCTTCCTTCCTGAAAAGGCTTTCCACCTCCGCATCGAAACCAGACAAAGTAGATGACCAAACCTCACCACCATCACTGATCACCCTAGATACGTTGGAGAAATATGGTTACTCTCCTCTTCTCCTATCAAGAACCCTGAAGAAAGAGACCTAAAGGCCTCAACTAACTGCCCATGACTCTCCATGACTCTCCACAGGACCAAAGCTAACCCCAGAGGCCACACCACAGCCTCTTCGGCCCGCAAAAGGGGAAGGAAAGCCCGGTTCAGCCCTTGCCCCAATATCCAATGAAAGAGGGCTCCCCAACTGAGTAAAATGGGCCTTATCCAAACCCCCCTCAAAACCAACTGGGCCGGGCCTCAAAATGTTAGCCCGCGTAGCCGAAAACGAGTAATCATCAACCCGTCCCTCTACATAGCTTCCCCAACCTTCTCCCTCCTAGTTGACTTTTTCAAATTCAAAATGCCAACCACCTGAGACCCACACCCTGCCTCCTTCCTACCCCCACTCCACAAAGGCCCTCTACATAGCTTCCCCAACCTTCTCCCTCCTATTTGGCAAACTTGAACCACTTCGATTCCACCTTCAGAACTTCCATAGCGTTCTGAAAAAATAATAAATATTCCTTCTAACAATAATTCGGATTATAGACTTTCGAGTCACATAACACATATTATATTTATATATATAAGTTGGTAGTTGAAAGGGTTCTTGATTCCATCCAATATATATATGGATTAATTATTGTACTATTTACGATGCGAGTATTATATAGGGAAAATTATTTGGATCACTTAAGGTTTGTGACAATTTCAGTTAGATCCTTAAGGTTTTTGAAATTAAAATGATATCCTTAATCAGAAACCTCAAGAGATCGGATAAAAAAATTGAATGAATGTTAAATAAAGTTGATAAACCTTAGGTCTAAAATATCCCAATTTATCTCTCGACTAAAGAGCCATCATACTCTAACGTAATACTTGAATAATTCATCAGAGGAAAACAAAAAAACACATCAAAAGATTGATGAAGAACAATTTATAAGAGATACATTAATCAATGACTCAAATGTCCTTAGTTGATCAACCCATTAGGTTTCTGACAAAAGGTGTTATTATAATTTCAAAAATCTTAAGAGATTTAACTGCAATTGTCAAAAACATTAAAGGGTCAAAGTATAATTTTCCTTATTATATTTGTTGCTTAAAATTTTTGAAGTATTGTTTATGGTTTAGTCAATTTTTTTTTTTTTAATTAGAGTCTAATCCTTGGGGCTTTGGACACCATCATGATCACCCTAACATGGACCCTATCGTTTTTATTGAAAGATTGGAATGTATTAAAGAAGGCCCAAGATGAGTTGGACTTGTACGTGGGTAAGGAAAGACCCGTAGACGAATCAGACATCAAGAACCTTGTCTACCACCAAGCCATTGTCAAAGAAACCTTGAGGCTCTACCCTGCTCTTACATTCTTAGTACCTCATCAGGCCATGGAAGATTGCCAGATCGGCGGCTTCAACGTCCGAGTTGGCACAAGTTTGTTGGTCAACCTCTGGAAGATACATCAGGACCCGCTTGTGTGGTGAGACCCTAAAGAGTTTAGACCGAAGAGATTTTTGACGAGCCAAGCCAACTTGGATTTTAGGGGTCAGCATTTCGAATACATCCTTTTTGGGTCCGGTAGAAGGGGGTGTCCCGGGATTTCGTTCAGCCTTCAGGTCGTACCGTTGACACTGGCTCGTCTGCTTCATGAATTCGAGCCTACAACCCCCCGTCAGATTTACCCATTGACATGACTATTTGCAACGACACTACCATCGTGAAAGAAACTCCATTGGACGTAATCTTCACCCCACGCTTTCATGCCAAGCTATAAACAATAACTGAATGCAGTCACATGAGCCTATTCAACGATGTTATATCAAGTGGATGGTTTGAATCGTCATATAATTTAGTTATGGCAAAACCTAAATCTCGTTGAACCTTTTTTCGCTTCTTTAATATCAGCTTTAATGTGTGCTTGTACTATTATGTTTATTGGTTATGGGAATGATACTATGCATACATGTTTGTACTGTGCATTCTTTAGTAGTCTGAGGTGTAATTTGGTTAGTTTGATTCGGTTTAGTGGTCAAACCTAAACCAAACCAAACTACAATACACTAAACCGAAAACCGAACCAAACTGAAGTAGAAACCGAAAATTGAACCAAACCGAAATAGAAACCAAAAAATTCAGCTTTTCGATTCGGTTTGATAAAATTAATACTATTTTCTATACAAAACACATACAGACATATAATTATATATTATGTATAATCTACTTTGGTTTTTTCGGTTTGGTTTGGTTTAGTCGAAGCTTTAATCGAAAACCAAACCGAACTAATTTGATTTTTTGTTTCCTAAGCCATAACCAAACCAAAATGGAAAAAAAAAAAAAAAAAAAAAAAACCAAACCAAACCGACCTTTTTCGGTTTGATTTGTTCGGTTTTTGGTTTAAACCGAACCAATTGACACCTCTAGTCTCGCCACTCTCACCAATACAAGCACAAAAAGATTAAGGCTGTGTTTGGCCCGGCTTATGGCTGTGTTTGGCCCGGCTTATATAAGTGCTTATTTTAGCTTATAGCTTATTAAAGCTTTTTTTTTTTAAATTAGAAGAATGTTTGGGTTAACCTAATGGGTAAGTACTTACCCATGAGCACTACAGGAGAAGAGCAACTTTTCCTTATGATCAAAACTTTAGTAATATTTTTATAATACCTATTTTAGCCCTAAACTTTTATACGATTGTCGGCCTTTTTGTCCTTTTTAAGTCAAAGAAAACTATTTATTCTCTCCATAAATACTTAAATAAATGTATTTACCAAACCTCATTTAAGCTTCTTCAAAGCACCTAACTTCTCCATCAAAATCGCACAAACTTTTCTAAGAAGCACAGGAACATAAAGGATAGGTCCCTTAAAGTCCACCTGACCAATTAAACACGACCCTAATCCTCTTTTCCTTAGATTTCAACTAAAAGAGGAAACTACAACACATCTACTTCTCAACTCCCCATATGTATAAGAAATTTGGCAACTTAATTCTTCAAAACCATGTTATCTCAATGCTTGAAAGCTAATTCTTTATTGATATTTCTGTTCATACTATTGTAGCCTTCACTGCATCAGTTGGGTGGATTAAGCTAAAAGTTAGTGCATGTCAATAGTCAACATGAAACCAAGGGTTTAAATTTCGATATGGTTAGACATTTTGTCAGATTTTTTCATGAAACCAAGGTTTTAAATTTCGATATCGTTAGACATTTTGTCAGATTTTTTCTGGCAAAATTTCGTCGACCTGACAGAATATTTCTTCAAGTTGGAGAAAGTTCGGGAAAATACTTCGTTATATTTTACCAAAATTTTGACAAAATGGGAGAAATGAGAGAATTCAACGTTGAATTCCACTTGCATTTCGTTCCTGGGGGACATTATGGCGAAATTTAAAACCATGCATGAAACATAGATGTTATAATGCTTTACACTACATAAAACAGTTGCAAATGTACTCATATACTACTACTTCCATTTGTTCATTCAATAGTTCACCTCAATAGTATCTGCAGAAAAACTTCATTTCCAGTTCCATCATCATCTACAAATCTGTATTAACTGAGCATCTTCCAGAAACGGATAGAAATGGGACTTGGTCGACGACAGATTATGAGTTTTGGAAGTACTTTTATTGTATGTAAAATTAGCTTCATTATTTTTATTTTTCTATACAGGCCTGAGCTCAATTCCTTGGACAATGAGGCCAGACTTCGGCTTTCCACTTTTCACCTCCATCAGACTGATCTCTACTTCCTCAGCTCCTTCCTCATTAGTAAATTCACCCAATTCAATCTCCAGCCACCCTTCTGCTCTCTCCCATGAGAGCTGTTTGTCCATTCGTGCCGCCCAAGGTCTATTACTTTGAGACGTTGACATATGACGCTCTCTGCGGTTTAAATTCATTAATATATCCTTAACTAGCTCTTCGTGGACCTGAACTTGCCGCCTCAACTCACCATCAGATTCCAGATGCACAATACCCTTTCCTCCACCTCGGCCTCCATTAAATATAACCGAAACCTCGATAGGTGAGTCGAGCCCATAATTGGCCTCAGCAAACTTGAATACAAAGTAAGCTATATAAGTTGTTCTTGGAGACAAGAGTTGTGCCTCTATCTTGCCATGGATTTCGAGCTCAAGCACAAGCAAGAGCTCAGCCACCTCTGAAAACCTGTATCTATACATGTTTATATCTGATATTTATCTACAAAATGAAATGAAAATTGAAAGCTATGATGGTGAGTGAAGAACTGACCTGGACTCTGGCAATGATCTCCAACTCCAATGCATAGGAATATCTCCCCACAATTGAAAGTTCTCTTGCCACAACCATACAACATTTTTTCCCACTCCACTTTTCTAGCGCAAAGCTTTGTTTAAATACCAATGTAAACCTTTATGTATACACACAAAAATATAAATAAATACAAAAGCTATTACAGAATACAATAAGCACCATATCATGAATCAGTGAATCATTATAACACGTTGTTAGGCCAAGCCCAAGAGCAACAAGCCTACCCGGGTAGAACTTTTCCTCAAAACCGGCTTATCAGGGAAGGGAACCCACCACTTATATTCTCAAACACTCCACATCACTTTTCCAATGTGGGACCCTAAACTTCTCACCCAACTACTCCACCTAGCGGGTAGGGCGCACACACCTCAATTCCCGAGTGTATCCTGCACCCTAACACACGTCTAAGTTGTTCTACACGACGTCCCTTGACCTGAAGTGAATTAAAATGAAAAATATTGAATCTAGATCATTTACTCTCTAAGTAGAGAGTGATTAACCAATTAAAAGTTTATAGAACTGAACTACAGCAACAATTCATGCTTAAGATAGAACTTCCTCATCCAGCCAACCTCATGGACCTTATAACATTTTTCATGCCAAATGATTGTTGTGTTTCTTCCCTGTTTGATTTAACTGGGTAAGACTGCAGTTAACCAAACTTATATGGACATTAATGCCGAGAGGGCCTTGTATGTGTTTCCCTATCCATGTGTATCATGCAACATGGGATGAGTTTCCCTATTCACGTGACAAAGGACTTTTGATTATTTAGGGCCAAAATTATTACACTGGAAAAGATTCACAGGGTCAAAGGATGAAAAAGAGGATTTTTACTGAAGTAAACACAATTAGGTAGTTCTTCCAAATTTCACCCTAAAGGCATTTTACCCAATCTCTTGCTTCAATTCACCATTTCAAATTTTTCGAAAATTTTTATGGTAAGACTTGTTGCTGAGGGTTCTATCAATAACATGGTCTTAACTAATCTGAAACGTTCAGCTCTATTGTCAGACCAACCACAATTAGGCCACTCTCCATTGTTGTTGCTGGCATTTGGCAAATACAGCAGCTTGACACCAAGAATGCCTTCCTCCATGGCACTATAACTAAAGGTGTCATGTGAAAATAGCCACATGGCATCGTTAATCCAGCTCATCCATCACATGTTTGTCGTCTCCACAAAGCTTTATATGGCCTTTTACAGGTCCCACGTGGCCATGTACATGCTTTTCACAGCTTTATTTCCTCTCTTACCAGTGGGTTTCCATTGTAGTGTTGCCGATAACTATAGTAGTTCAAAGCAATGGCAACTACTATTTTGTTCCTCTACGATGCTAACGGGCAAACACTTCAAAACTCTCACTTATTTCATCCTCCTTTGAGGTCATGGTTTAACATGAAAGACCTGTTGGGTCGGGTCCAGGGCCATGAGCAGGGCCTAACCCCCACTCACGTGAGATATTGTGAGAGCCTTAGAGCTCTCACATTTAAAAGAAAAAAAAAATAGAACGGGGGTATTCACTTGGGGTTTTGTCTCTTTGGGTGAAGAAAGAAGAAGAAAGAAAGCTAGGGTTCTCTTGAGGTTTCACATTTGGTGCTCAAAAAGAAGATTTTTGTGCTTATTCTCTTCACTTCACAATACTTTTAGGTTTCTCCAACAAGATTGGAAGGCTCTATGGTTGTGGTGAGTTGTTATCTTTGTTGAAGCTTGGAGAGGTAAATATTGTCTCTCTCCATTTATTTGTAATACTTCAAGTTTGTGGTTTGCCTTCTTTATTTTTGATATTTTTACTTGTCTTGCTTTATTTGCTATTGCTGTATTTTTGGTTTGGCTTGACTGCATATTCCTTATTTGTGTTGGTTACTTTACTTTGCACATAACGGGGAAGACAACAATCATCCCTTGTCTTCCCAACAAATTGTATCAAAGCAAGGTTGTTTGGGGGTGTGGTTGTATGTGGAAGGCTCAACAAATAGGATGGTTAGCCTTAATGACTCAAATTGATTAATCTAGAAAGCTAAAATGGAAGTTATTTTGTATTGTAAAGACTTGTATTCACCTATTGAAGAAGGTGATGGACCCAAGCCAAGAGAGATGACGGATGATGAATGGAAGAAATTGAATAGATTGTGTATTGACCACATTAGGTAATGGGTGGATGATAGTGTATTCCACCATGCGTCTACTGAAACATCTGTCTATTCTCTTTGGAAGAAACTGAAGGAATTGTATAAGAGAAAAACCGCAGGAAATAAGGCTTTTTTTTTTTTTTTTTGATAAATGATGAATTATATAAATAATCAAGGAAAGGGGTGAAAAAACAAGCACCCATGCACAAGAGACTAGTCTCATTCACGGGGCAAAAAACCAAAATACATAGTCAAAACCACCCACTACAACCGATAAAACCACCACAATAACAACACTACATTACTCATTAAAT
>JAUPMG010046469.1:0-28031 GCA_031762675.1 Pachysandra terminalis | reverse complement strand
AGAAAACTGAGAATTTAATTCTATAAGATTAACCATAATTAAGGGATTAGAATGATCATCAATATTTTACTGTTCTTTAATTAATTCTATTTTCTCTTAATTTAGATTTTAATTTGATTTAATTTTAGATTTAATTAGTTTAATCAAATCTGATCTTTCCTGTTAATTATAAATAATTTAATTAATTTAATAATTTTTCTCCCTTCAGTCCTTGAGGTTCGACACCCTCAAAATAGCCCTAGCTACAAGAATTCGTACTATTGCAAGTGGTTAATTATTATTGACACACATCAAATACAAAATTTCATATAACATAGTTGGATTTGTCTATTATCTTCACGAGTTTTGATATATATTTTGAACCTTTTGCACATTGTATTTAAATTCTATGTCTAACAAAAACATAATTTATTTTAACATTTTCAGTTTTTATTTCGTCAAAGAGCTTTATGAATATTGTACACATCATGCTACTTCTAAATGTTGAACCAATTTTATAAGTTTTTGTAGTTTTTTTTTTTTGTTTTAATTGCTTTTAAAATTTTGTCCTTGTTAATATAATTTGTACAATAAAAATTGTCTATTTTGTAAGTATTATATTTGTTAGTGATGGTTTTATCGTCATTTACTTACCGCTTTTTATTGAAACAAAAAATTGAATTTTTAAATACGATTTTGTTGATTCATATGCCCCTTATTCTTTATATATAATTATTAAACAATCGATATTAAACTCATTTAAAATGGGATATTTTAGATATCTTAAATACTTATTTATTTCATGCGGAGGTTTTGCAAAACAGAAGTTAAAGGGTTTAAGTCGATATATCGGTAAAAATAGCGGCTCGACTAGCAACAATCACATGTTCCACTTTCGTCATCGTCTCAGAAAATTCAGAATCCCTTCATCTCTTCTCTCTCTGAATTCATCTCAAAGATAATGGTGGCATCGATAGCCATCTCAACCTTTTTAAATTTTAAGACGTCTTTTTGTTGCAGAGACCATGGTTCATTACGTACTTGCAGGTATTTCCCTCTTATTCTCTCACTCTCATCCTTCATTAATTATATATTTAATTTTTCCTTTTTCGTTATCTTTTTTTTTACAGAAACTCAACCAGATTAGTTGCTTCTACACTGTCAAACCAATGCTGTAAATTTTTTATATGAATATATAATCTTTGCCCTTTTTTTTTCCTTTTCTTTTCCTGATCGAACAGAAATCTAGGATTCTATGAAACTCGAAACCGAAAATCATTTCTGGGTTTGGCGTTTCTTACTTTTTAACTTTTTTTCATGGCTTCCGCAACTTGCATATAGAACGTTGTTTTGAAGCAATGGCGGTTTTACGATCGACCTGGTTCCAGAGATTGAAAATAAACTAAAAGAGAAGAAAAAATATTCAATATTCTGCTTATGATTTTTGTTTTTTATTTTGTTTCTGATTGATATTTTCTAGACTGGATCCTTGTTGTAATAATAGAGAAGAAGAGAAAAAAAAAACAAGAAGAATGACAATAGAGAAGATAGTTCTAGGAATTTCAGGAACTGAGTTAGTCTGAGTCGGGAAGTATGAGTTGGGAAGAGTGCTTGAAGAAGGTTCTTTTGGGAAGGTCCAGTTAGCCAGGAATATGGAGACTAGAGAGAAGCGGCCATCAAGGTTTTTCACAAGGACCGGGTGGTGAAAGATAAAATGACTGAGCAGGTGTGGCTTTTGCTTTCCTTGTTTTGCTGATGTGCGCACGCGGTGTTGGAGTGAGATCTAGATTTGAGTTATTCGTTTCTCTTTCTTTATTTTGGTATTTATTTAATTTTTAGTTTCCAATATTTTCAGATTGAAAGAAAGATTTCTAGCATGAAATTAGTCAGAAACCCAAATGTTATTAATCTTTTTGAGGTATAGTTGCCTGTTTTTTTTTTTTAATTTATTATACTTGGTTTATTTTCTCTTTGAATTATTCATCTATTTATTAATGTTTTAACAGGTGATGGCTAGCAAGACAAAGAAGTATTTTGTAATGGAATATGTAACAGGAGGATAACTCTTTACTAAAATTGTAAGTTAGATGATGAACATTTCTCTTTGAGACCTGAAAGACCCTCCTAACCTTATTAAATTTATGAATTGAGGCTCATTTCTTCATGCTCATGCTACATACAAAATCATCTACTACTATCTTTTCCTTCCCTCTTGAAAAGGATATCTTGTTACTCAAGTTCATTCTTAAGAGTCTCCTGACAATTTAGGTCAAATAGATTCATTGCTTCAATTATTTATTTTAGTGATATATATATATATTCTTTGCTGGATACTTATTTTGTATGTATAGGGTGAGCAAGGTTTTGGATTCTGAATGTTTTAACAAAAAAAAGTGTGGCTTTTGAGATATGCAAGCAGAACAGGGGACGTTAAGAGAAGAAGAAGCAAGGAAGTACTTCCAACAATTTATTGATGCATTTGATTATTGTCATCTAAAGGGAGTTTACCATAGAGATTTAAAGGTATGTTTACATTACATATTCCAATGATTAGTTATTTTTCTTTTTCACCAAAAATTTTTTTTACTAACCCTGTAATTTGCTTAGTTAGAGAATCTCCTAATTGATAACCGAGGCAATTTGAAGATCTCTGATTTTGGTATTAGTACTTTGTCACTGCAAATAAGGGTTTGTAACCTTCAATATCATTACAATGTAGCTTCATTCTCTTCTCAATTTTACATACTATTTTTTTTAATCAATCATTTTAGAATACACTTATAACTCAAAAGTATTCTATGTAGCAAACTAGATAGGTTAGTTGAATATGACACTAATTATGCAGATACGTTGATGTTTAATTATAAATATTTTTTAGAAAAATAGATGTTGTGATTGTCTGAAAATATTGGGATCCGTTTGGGGATTGTTCCCAATTGATCCTGAATTGTATCATCAATTTGCATATGGATCGGCTGATCCCAAGCTAAAAGTCATAAAATTATTAAAAAAGATCACAAAAAACCAGAAAATATTTTAAATATATTTGCATAAAAAAGAAATAGTGCCACTTCTTCACGATTACATTTGGTCAACCCAAGTTACATACCAAGTTTCAACCCTATAAACATTTTCCATTTTTCATAAAGGACTCACCTAAAACTAACGTCTTTTTTTGTGTAATACTTAAGAAATCATATCATATCATACTACTTATAAATGTTGAACCAATTTCTTAAGTTTTCTGTGGTTATGTATTTTTTTTATTGCTTCTACAATTTTGTCCTTGTTAATATAATTGGTACAATAAAGATTGTCTATCTTTTAAGTATTATAATTGTCTTCAGTCTTCACAATAGATCCCAAAACCGATACGTGAAAAAGAAAAAATCAAATTGTTATTAATCTTCGCTTTAATTCCAAGAAAGTCTCCTAGTTTCAAGTTGCAGAGATATCAGCGAGAGATTGAGAGGATAATCGCAACGTTTTTGGTTCTGAAATGTAGCCTAGATGAATTTGATCTCATCATGCTTGCCAACGCTTCTGATGTCAGTTGTTTTGGGTACTTTCAAATAGGAGCGAAGGAGTTCATCGTCTTCGTCGGTCGGACCTTCGCTAGACGAACTCCACCTAAACTCCACCTAGACAACGCCAATCTGCCCAACATGAAGGTTCCTCTTATTGAATCATCTTGTAGGGTTGTTATCAGTTTCATATATTGTTTGATTTGAATCCGTTTGTCACAGGTTTAAATTTTGGGAAATTAGTTGTAATCATATTGAGTAGGGTATGTTTTTTTTGTTTTTTGGCTATTAGGTTTATGAGTCCTAAGAGGGATTAATGGGCCATTTTGATTCTATATTTGCCATATCCTCCCGTTCATTCTTCTTAATTTCATCATGTTTGTTCTTTTGTTCCATTCATATGTAGTTGAATAGGACAGTGGGCGGGTTACACGTTCCACAGTGCATAGATATGAGGTGCTTTGATTTGGTAAGGAAAAAAATTTCTCTTCACTTTTGTTGGTCTTAGAATAGTTTGTTCTTGAACTCTCTATGCTAAGAAACTTTATTTATTTATTAGAGTATGAATTTGAAATACGATGTATCTTTTCAACTGAAAAGTGAGTTTATTGACCTTAGGGGCTATGAAAAACTCTTCATCTTCACTGTCGCATCGGGCGGCGATGGTAGCATTGTTAAGGTACTTCTTCTGCAAAGCAGCATCCCCACAAATACATGTAGTTTTGTTAAGGAGCATTACAATGAATGCAACCAAAAAGAACAGCATCCCCCTTCTCATCCCAGTTTTTATTTTTCTTTTCTTTCTCCTAGGTAGCAATATCACAATCTATTGTTACATATACAGAAAAAAAATGAAGAAAATTCTAAGAGGAGATCAGCATGACAGTATAGCACCTATTCTTCATTGCTTGCTTTAATGTTTTGGTATGAATTTTTCTTTACCAAGTGATGAGGCCATTAATTGATTTTTTCTTATTTACATGCCTTTACCTAAGAGATGCCAACCGATATTATGATAAATATTTAAGTCATAAATAGTTAGTTGCCCTTTCTAGATTGTAACTAGTAGTCTTAAGATATCAAATTCTAGGGTGTTTATTGTGCTTTGCCTATTAACCACATTGATGTGATCTGAACTATGACCCATAGACAGTTTATCGATTGAGCAGATAGTTAGGGATATCTGATGGGCCCATCACTATACGATCAACTGCATCATACACTGTGCACTACATGTACATATGGCAAATCAGAACCATTATACTAAAATAGTCACTGAACCATGTAATTAGTTATAAATATGTCTTTATATATATATATATAAGAAGAAGCTCCTACACTACAATAGTTTCACCTATGACTTAGCCTATGGTCTGGAGCTCTCTCTGTTTCATCGTCTGAAACTAATGTAGATTTATATGTTTGGAGAAGATGTGGACATCTTTCTATACACCGTTGATCAACTATTGAAAGTCTTAGTTCCAACAAATCTCTCTTATTCTGCATGCTTCCCTTCCTCACTCTTGCTTTCTCTTTTAATCATTGATTTTCATTCTCAAAAGGAAGTGATGCAAATAACAATGTGATTAAGATCACAGTGAGAATCCATATCTCTACGATCACATTGAGAATCAATCTCTACTAGAGTAAAGGAGTAAGACCTTTGATCTAAAAGTCAATAATGGATATTTGCCAACATGATTATTGAATTTTTGTATTCAAATTTTGCATTAACAACTGTGGATGTTCTACTTATCTTTGTTAAATAATGATTGGCATATGTGAGTGGTACCAAGCATATTGAGGTTAGCATTTAAGTAACATGGATATTATTGTAGTGTCATCAACTGAATAAAGCCTTTATGTCATGAGAACATTCTTTTGGGAGATATAGTGAAGACACTAATTAACATCTCTCTTATTTGAAATCGCATCTCCCATGAACATAGAAATACAATGAACACCCTGAAAGATAAGAAAGTAACATTACCATATTGTAGCATCTGAGAGCTACCTTGAACTTTCTTAGTGTTATTAAGCACTTCATATCTTCTTTTTGTATGGTATATTTCAACACAATGATGAAATCCTTTTCAATTTAGAGCAATATCCACCATGCGATCAAAAACACAATGAACCAATTATTAGCACACTACTTTGTTCTCATTATTAATTAGATTGCTTTGTTAGTAAAATCATATCATTGGGGATGGTGGTTTGTTTGTGTTTTGGAGTTTTTTTCTTACCGAGTGTCATGTTCTATTTAACAATTGAAATTTTTTATGAATTTTATTTTATAGTCAACAATCATGTTTGAACCTCCTTGTTTTCCTCATTTTCAGGAGCGAGACAATTATTATAAGATGATGCACAAGTAAATAGGCTCGGAAATCACATCATTGTTGACTCTTCCAGTTTTTATGAATATTCTTTTAAAGTTTATCTTTTCTTGCACATTGAAAAGGAAGAGGTTTAGTCATTTCTTTTAGTAATTGGCATCTTGATGTTGCTTTTTGTTAAATGTTTTCCGTGTTTTCGTTGCTTTCTGTTTAAAATAAAGACCTAGTTCTTAGACAATTCAGTTTAGATTTATCCTGCTGTCCACAATAAGAATACTACTTCAATCTAGATTAAATGGTATCTGAGTTAAATTTTTCATAGTTATGCATAATTATCTATTACTTAAAACTAATTTAAAATATTTTTGATTTCAATTCTTTGATCCATGTGCAACGCACGTGCTTTATTACTAGTGTCTATAAAAAGGGATTCAATTGTATTGAAATCTTTTCATAAAATTTCTTATTCTTATATTTAACACATTTAAATGTTTTGCTGATGAGATATAGTAAGAACAAAATTTGATTCAACTTTCATGTAGATGATCAAATTTGAATTACTTTACTATTTTTATTTTTTCCCTTCTCAAGAAGCTCTATGGAGATTGCAATTATTTTTATAAAACAAGATTTTATTTGCTTTGGTGAATTTTTTTTATAACTTTATCTTATTCCAACATTTATTCACTCTCAGTTATTAAATCATCATTTGTAAATCACATTACTAGACTCTTGGATCGATTTATTTATCCTTACTTTATTATATTTTTTTTATATTATCTAAATTTTTTTAATACCTTTATATGTGTAACTTTTTCCTTCTTATATATGCAATATCAATTGATTTAATGTGTGTGTGTTCTGATGTGCTTGTATCAAATGAAGATCTTCTGTGCTGAAATCTCGTGTGCCGAGGTGTATGCTGTGAAACACACCTCGGGGCGAAATTATAATATTGCTTGCTTTGATGAGAGCAAAATTACAATTTCGTCCGAAAGTGTGTTTCATAGCACACCTCGAAGCACGAGATTCAGCACAGAAGATCCGCATCCGCTTGTATCATATACTGTTTGCAGGTACATCTGATTGTATTGCAGAACATTGTACTACAAATCATTTCTTTGATCATCTCATCCATTGAACATCACTTAGATAAAACTCTTTGTATGCATGTTGAATTTTATCAATTGTTATGTAATCATTTTCATTTTATCGAAAAAACGAGAAGGTTGACACAAGATTCTCCTCTCTCTCTCTCTCTCCATCTTGTTCAAGGGCATCATAGCAACAAGAAATTCACCACTCTCTCCATCTTTGTGAACCAGCTTCTTTCAAACCATCTTTAAGTTTGTCGAAGGCTATTGTTCCACTACTGTCTACATCAATCATTTTCAATAACTCTTTTAAACTGACAGTTAATTCTTCTGAAATGCGTTTTGTTAGGACCTGCAAGATACTTGATAACAAAAGAATCAATGCATAGAACGTTTTGGCATACATACATAGAGTTATTTTTCTTCTTATAATCTACATTGTTTAGTATAGTTGTACATACGTAGAAAGAGTTTTCTTCTTATCATCATTAATACAAAGCCAAAATTCTAGGAAAACCCTCGTGTATTTTCCATCAGAGAATATGAATTTATATGCAAAGTTTACCAGAGATGGGATCCGAATACAGGCTGTCCCTTAACGTCTATGATATACAAGGTAAGTGTAAATATGGAAAATAAAAGTTACAAGAATAACAGAGGGCACAATATATTGCAGGTCCGTAAATCACGTTTCGCTGATTTTAGTCATTGCTGTCAAGATCGTTTATGGTAGTTTCCTTAATAATCATATACATATATATTAACATCTTCATTGTTATCGATTACCATTATTTGTCATCCGTAACAATATATCCTTATATATTACTAAGATGTTTATATATCATTATTCATGCCTTTAACTACTACTTGCAGCGTTTACCTGTTTTGATTATTATATTTTAATTTTATTTTCATTGCTTTAATAATTATGTTATTCAATAATGTTGCCTAGAGTTTGATGTTATACTATCACATTCCAAATCCGAAATCAATGATATTAATGAGTGATATGAATCTCAAGGTATGACTCCCTATACTCATCTCGAGTGTAGGCCAATGGAACAATAACTAATCATACACAAACACAATAATATTAAAAGTAAAACCATATTATTGTTCAAAACTAAGAAAAGTCTTTAAACATCACTTAAATGATAACAAATCCCATCCTTTAAACCAAGCAAGTCAAATCCAAATTTGAAATAAATCCTTACTTTCTAGGAAATAAATAATATAAAATAAAGATAAAATCCATCTTGAGTCCAAGCATCCTCCCGAACTCGTGCCACCATCAGAATAGCCCTAATTCTTCTTTTTTAAAATATTTCGCATAAAATGCGTAAATTTGCGAAAGCCAATAAGTACAAAACCCTTATGACCATGCACACAAGACCACCCAAGAACACAACAAAAAACAGGGTTATCATCTTGCAATAGACTACATGCATAATTGTACAAACATTTGATAATCCAACAAGTAATGCAATGACATGAATGAATAAAATATATAATATAAAATAATAAAAATATGATATTCAATGCGTATGAATATGATGTGTAAGTAGCGTCGAGCCCCTAGGAAATACCATACCAAAATTACTGGGCTTACAGATACCTGCCAGTAGGGGTGTCATTTGGTTCGGTTAAAATTGAAAACCGAAAATCGAATGAACCGAACCGAAAAAAATCGGTTTGGTTTGGTTATTTGTAATTCCGGATTGGTTACGGTTTAAAAAATATAAAGCCGAATTAATTCGGTTCGATTTGTGGTATAGTCCTTTATTAAATCGAACCGAATTAATCGAACTCACCTAAACTGATAACCGAACCGAAATATATATAGGTACATGCGAACAAACATGTAAGGGGAACGACTTGAAGCTTCCACCTTCAGCATGAAATCCAAGAACTTTACCACGCTGCTGACTACCTAATGATGTATGAATTATATATATAATATATGTCTAACCTAAAGGCCAAAGCCCTAAAAAACATCATTTGTTATCATCTCCAAACCATTTTTAATGATAATAATAATTAATTATTTAAAAACGTAAATATCAAAAAGACACACAATATATAATTATTTATGAATTCTTATCACACTAAAAGAATCCTAACTCAATATGACAATATCTATACATAAAACCTTACAAAATGGAAGAAAAATAGAAAATTTATTAAAATTTTTGGATGAAATTATTTCAATAATAATTCCAGAACTCTCTAAAAATTTAAAACTCTTCTAATTGTCAAGAAAAATACTTATCAAATTCAAATATGATAATAATTTAGTTAAATAATAATTATATTTAGCTAATTAAAATAATAAAATCAATTACTAAAAACATTATAATAAAATAAAAAATAGTCTAATACTACTAAAATAAATATATTAATAAATCCTATAAAAATATTTAAACATGAGTTAACTTATAACAAAGTATAGAAATTTTATTAAAATTAAAAAATAAAAAGGAAAGGGGTGGATTCCATCTGCCATTAAATATAAGAATTACAGAATACCAAAACCGAACCAACCCAAATCGACCTTCGTTCGGTTTGAGTTGGGATTGCAGGCATATGTTCGTCTTCGTTTGTTCAATAAGTTGTTGTAGCTTCGCTACTATAAGATATTGAAGAACCTCAGCGGATCTCATGCACTTCATTGTCCCCCAAATTCCATTTCTGACTGCATAGATGAAATAAGTAGCCCCTTTGGTCAAAGCTGATTAATTTTGAGTCAAAACAAGATTTTGATTTTAGATTTGATTTCTATTGGTCGACACTTTCGAAATAACTGTAATTTTGTGAGATTCCAAGTTATATGATCGAGGTTCGATATTTTCAAATTATCAAAAAGGACAAAAAAATATATAATTAGGTAAAAAAATAATAACAATAATAAAAAAAATATTATTCGGGTGAAGTTAAAATAACAAAAAATGTGGGGTAGATTTGAAAACAAAAAGAATGTATCCGGTACTTCAAGCACCGGATTTGCTTTGAAAAAAAGATGAAAGAAAAAAGTAGGTTTAAAAAGAAAGGAAGGCTTTCTAGAGGGGGTGGTGGATGGAGAACCTGAAGAGGGTCCGGCGCCGGCAAAACCAAGTGCGTCTGAGAGGAGGCGGGAAGCCATGATTTCATAGAGGTGACAATGGGTCGGGTTGGGTCGTCGTAATCGGGTCGAGGCTTAAATGGGTTGGATCGAGTTCGACACGTTTACGAACGGGTCAGGAAAACCTCAACCCAAACCCAACCCCAACCCCGCCCATAAACGGGTCGAACCCGCCAACCCGTTTAAAATTAATTAATTATTTTTATTTTTATTATTTTATTTAAATTAATAAAATAATAATAATAATAATAATAATAAACGGGTCAAGCGGGTTTGGCGGGTTGGGTCAAGTTCGACCCGTTTACCAATGGATCGAGAAAACCTCAACCCGTATCCAACCCATTTAATAAACGAGTTCGACCCTAACCCGTTCAGTCGGGTTGGGTCGAGTTTTACCAGCTCTATGATTTCATCATTGGAATTTCCAGCAAAATCGGCGGCAAAAGTCCCAAACCATCATCTGAAACCCTACAAAATCCAACAAAAATCTTAGATTAAAATCCCCATTAGTCTCTGTCAAAACCAGTCCATTCCTAACCCCATTCATCGCTTTCAAATCTCTGCAAAATCTAAACCAAATCCCATCGTTTCTTCTCAAAATCCTCACACCAAAGAACCCAAAACCCCAATTGTGTTGCTCGTCAACCATTGCAAAATCCATCCGAAACCAAGTTCGTCCAAGTCATTTTTCCCATCTAAATTCATAGCAAAACCCTATGATTTGAGCATCCTTTCGGCCATTTTAATTCGGTTATTTCGATTCGGTCTAGGGTTAGTAAAAAATAATCGGTTTGATTCGGTTTTCGGTATGGTTTAGGTTTGACCACTAAATTGAACCAAACAGAACCGTTGACACCCATACCCGCTAGTAGTCAATCATTTGATCCTTTCATTATAAGGCGAGGAATCACACCTCTTACATCCATTTTACAACCACTAGCTGGATGAGACTATCTCCAACGCTCCATGTATATCCTTGGGTCTCAATTGCCCAATCTATTTACATTCATTTTAAGGACTCAAACCCACGGATCAAGACCAAGAGTATCTACTCTCCATGAACCATACTATGGTTACCTGTGTCTACACACAAAAAATGCATGATATTTTAACCCAATGACATAACCCCTATGACCATGCCATCTCAAGACCAAAACCATCATAGTGTGCATGCCTTGTACAACAATATTAACCCATGAACACACCACTGTCATCTTAAGACTTTGCCACCATAGTGTGCAGGTCTTTTCCAATAAATTATTAACCTAAGATCACTACCCCTATAGCCAGGCCATCTCAAGATCAGTCCTTTATAGTGTGCACATCTTGAAAACCAATAATGATCACACACCATTGTCCAAATAGAGATTAAACCCAATGATGATCACACAACATTATCCAAACAGAGATAAACCAACATATCTCCCAATATAAATCAAACCAATTTGTATTCATGCAAACCCCCCATGTTAAATATTAACATGAGTCAAACGTGTCCACACAACCAATCCAAGTCATGCAACAACCAATCCAGGTCCTCGATGGACTGGTTGGTCCACCAGCCAAGGTAAAAGTGGGGCAAACAGGTCAGATCCACTTCCAGCTTCCAGGCACACACATAGGTCCAGTGTGAAACAAATATCACAAAAAAATCTAGGTCATATGTGGTCGATGTGCAGGTCGGTCCATCAGTCCACCCGTCGGCAGCAAGACCCCGCGAATAAGGTTTTCTTCAGCAGATTTGTCGGTGGATGGGTTGGTCTGAGAACGTATGTAGCTTTAAAGCTAGTCCATCCTGGCATCTATGGACCAATCAATGTTAGGATCCGACACGGAGAGTCCCATTTCATCACATTTATAGATTATTACACGCGATACGACTATGTGTACTTGATTTCCCACAAGTAAAAAATATTAGATTGCTTTATACGTTTCGTGGCTGAAGTCGAGAACCAATTGGATCTACACATTAAGTATCTCTGTACCGATAGAGGACACGACTATTTATCAGATTTATTCCTAGAGTTATGTCAAGAAAAAAGAATCCATAGGAAATTGATCATCCTAGTTACACTGCAGCAGAATAGTGTTGCAGAGCGAATGGACCACACTTTATTAGACATGGTGAGGTCAATGATGGTACATGCGAAACTACCCATTAGCTTTTAGGGAGAAGCATTGATGACTGCAGCCTACATCCTAAACCGTGTCCCTATGAAGTCAGTTCCTAGCACACCATAGTTATGGATAGGTAGAGCGGCTGACCTAACTCACATGAGACCATGGGGATCGCCATGTCACGTTCATGTGTCTTCCCACCAGACATGAAAGCTATACAGAAGGGTCTTTAAGTGCATATTTGTTAGATAATCAGAGCACTATAAGGGCTACATCTTTGTCCGTAAGCAAACCGACAGGGGTCAAACACAAATTGAGTCACATAACGTGGATTTCATCGAGGATGATTTTCCAAGCAGGAAGAAATCTGGGATGAGTCTGTAGCTCTTCGAGATGAATGAGTCAGAGTTGGGATCAACAGAAATCACCTCATATCCAAACACTATTGATAATATAGGCTCTTAGCAGAATCCTACAGATTCCATGGATGTTGAGGATAGTGGGAGTGGATTACCGCCTAGTGGGGTTTTCCTCGTGGATACGGATTCCAATAATTCCATGTGTTGGAGTAGTTATGGACATATTCCTCGTCATCGTTTTACAATTAAGGGTGTGTCGTTCATGATTGCCACACTAGATGATGATGAGACCGATTCAAATCAAGAGGTGTTATCATCACTTGCTTCAAATAAGTGAATGACTTCTATGCAAGATGAATTGACTTCCATGAAGAAGAACCAAGTCTGGAAACTTGTTGATATTCCCCTTAGGCGCAAGACCAATGGAAACAAGTGGGTTCTTAAGGTAAAGCGCAAGGCATATGGAAGTGTAGAGAGATACAAGGCTCGTATTGTGATGAAGGGTTACACCGAAAGAGAGGGTGTTGACTATGAGGAGATGTTCTCACCGATAGTGAGATTTGTCTCCATTCGTCACATTCTATCTATTGTCACACACTTAGATTTGGAACTCTACTATTTGGATATCAAAACTTTGTTTCTCAATGGAGAACTGGATAAGGAGATCTATATGGATCAACTTGAGGGTTTCGTGACAGAGGGGCTTAAGCGTAGATTTTTCATACTCAAACGCTCTATATACGACCTGAAACAGTCATCCACACAGTGGTATCTTTGATTTCAGCAAGCCATTATAGATTTTGGCTTCAAGATGATTGAGGAATACCATTGTGTGTTTGGGTGTTTGACATTATGGTAGGAGTTTTCTTATCTTGTTCTTGTATGTTGACAACATCTTGATAGCAGGGAATGACAGGAAAATGATTTTCATCACTAAAGAGGGGTTTTCCTTCAATTTTGAGATGAATGATATAGGTGAGGCAGATTATGTGCTTGGTGTTTAGATTCATAGGAATCATGCTAAGAGGCTTCTTTTTTTTTTTATCCCAAGAGACTTGCATAAGAAAATATTTGAACGTTTCAGAATGCACGATGTTAAACCCATTAACAGACTTGTTGAAAAGGGTGCTTCATTACATCTTGGTCTTTATACACAGACAGAGGAAGAAAATGAATAGATGGCACGTGTTCCCTATGCTAGAATTATAAGTAGTCTGATGTACGCTACGACGAGTACCCAACCCGATATTAGTTTTGTGGTTGGTTTAGTTAGTCGTTTTCAGAGTAACTTAGGGCAGATTCATTGGACGCCAGTGAAACATATTCTTCAATACCTACGTGGGACAACAAATTACATGCTTTGCTTCCACGAAACAGATTTGCGGCTACGAGACTACAACAATACAAACTTAACAGGTGATCTAAACGATCGAGAGTCGACATCAGGTTACACATTCTTACTAGGTGGCGGGGCCATCACCTAGAGTAGCAAGAAGCAAGTTTGCATCACACGTTATCCACCATGGAGTCAGAGTACATATCTTGTTGTGTAGCCGTCCAAAAGGTCGGATGGTTGAGGCAATTTTATAAAATATTGGAGTCTTTCGAGAAGGCGTAGGGCCTATCACCATCTATTACGATAGCATGACAGCATTGGCCTACGCCAAAGACCACAAATTTTATGGTAGGGCGAAGCACATCAACATTCACTATCATTACATCAGGTACAGTTGCACATGGAGACGTGTCCCTTACACATATCCCTACACAACAGATGTCAACTAATCCAATGACTAAATCCATATCTAGACAATCTTTTAGGGTTCATGTCAAAGAGATGAGATTATGTAGATTGTGATTTGTGTTAGGTGGTACAATATTTTATTTACATTTGATATGTAGACATCTCATATTACATTATATTTTATGCATGAAAAATTAATAGAGTTTATTTGTAACAACCAGAAAATTTAAAACTTTAATCGAAGGTTAAAAGGGTAATTTAATAGAACCTAATTAAGACTCAAACTATGCAATCTGATTATAACCCAATAAGCCTAACTAATAAGTTATAATTAAGAACAAGGTTAAGAAGGTAATTCTGAAAAGTAATATGAACCTAATATGAAACCATAAGCCAAACTGAACCTACAAGTTATTCGAATCCTAAGTTAACATAACTTAATTGGTTTAATTAATGTATTAAGACTATAAGTAACTTAATTAAATTAATAAGGATTTATAGGTAAGTAATCACTAGAATTCGAAAATCAATAATTGACTTGGTTAACAACTTAATTTGCTAACTAGGCCTAAAACAGAAACAAAGGATCAGGTAATAATAACATTAATTAATAACCCTAAGTCAAATATAAATCAAATAAGAAAAACAAACAATCATTTAGAAGCTTTATTAATTAATTAAACTCTACAATTAGAATCCTAGAAAGATTAGGAAATCCGGAATTCTCTAAAAGATAGCAACTCCTAATTATAACCTAATACCTTTAGATCATTATAAATAATAAAGTTAATTGGAGATTCAAACCACCTAAAAGGATGATTAGATTTCGTGGAGAAGCCCTAGCATGAGAAAAGAAACCTAGAAAACAGAAGAAGAAGAAGAAGAAACCCTAGGAGAATTCTATAACAAATCTATGTCAGTTTTCTTTCAATGTCCTGCGTATTTACTTCTATTTTAATGTTATGACTATGGGAAAGTCATGCTTGACTTGAAATCACCAATTTCCCATGATTTTAATAATAAAACTAGTAAGTAATGATTAACCAAGTTTTTGTACACTGTAATGCACAAGTAAAGAGATCAAAAAGCAGAAATAACCAACTTGAAGCCAAGAAACCCCTTTAGAGACTGTTTAGGCTTGATTCAATGTCCTAAATCCAATTTGCGAAGCACCCTTGAGTTGTAGGAATCTTATGAGAGAAAACCCAATAGAAAACTGCCCAGAACGTGCTTCGGCGTACCCCCACGGCGCGCTGACAGCACGACGAGCCTCATCTTTTGAATTACTGTTCACTGAAAATCTCACCGAGATCACACTCGGCACACCCCGAATACGCCAAGCATCACAGTTGAAGTTTTTAGCCCCTGGAAATTACACCGAGACACAACTCGGCGCACCGTGAGTACGCCGAGCCTCAATTTTTTTACCAAACCTAGAACCCTTTGAAAACCCTTCATACTATACCTTTCGGCTACCATTGAGCACGTTGATACATACACCGAGACCACACCGAGACCCAAATTGAGTTGTTTTTGAAACTTAAACTCTAGGATACCTAAACTAGACCTAACCTCATTGATTTACCACATTATTAGACCCCATAAATGAGCCTAATAATTTAAGGTCCTTCTAACCAAATCCTAACCAAGTTTAACCAGTTTTAGCCAACTAAGACCATGGATTAGGAAGTGATATTTTGAAACACTTAAGAGACCAGACCTTAGACCTTTCCAGTAGTGTCAAAGCCTCTTTTTGAGCTTGTCTAGGTACAGAAATTGACTTAATAATTCAATGACTATTTATTACCAACTTGTATGTGATTTTGTGTAAAGTAGTGCATTATGTTAGGGAAATACCTTATTATTTGTGATCATACATATCTATAACTACTATTATCATAATTACTGTATGTACATGAATACTCTTGCCTAATATGAGATCTTATACATATTAATTTAGAATCATGAGAATGTGCTCATGTTTATGCTGTTGTGAATGTATGCCTATGTTATTTTTCAGTTATTGATTGTGTTTGTGATAATTAATGATTGAATTTTGAGTTGCATTGGGATACCGTGCTGTGATAGCAAAGTCACCCTATACGTTGCATGGGATTAGATTACACTTGAGACTTGACTATTATTTACCCATTTTGTCCCATGGTTGGACTATATATATTTTGTTTACTCCCAAGGTGAGGGCTATATCCATTATGGTGCTCCGAAATATTTTTGGAAAGATGAAAGGTGAGGGAATGCCCAATATGTGATGCACAATATCTGAATCATATACCTTCTGTTAGTTGTTAATATGTAAGATTCCTTGAGGATTTTACAATTGGAATTCTTTGGAGTATTACTCTTGATCACAAATAAGTGGGGGGAATTGTGCCCTCTAGGTCGAAGCCCCTTAAAACTATTATGCGCACATGGAATATCTTAACTTGAGAATGGCCCTGTATGAGGGGGGGATGGTTCAAGAAGACATCTTGCTCAAGGAATGATTGATCATGTAGGAACTTACATTATTAGCATACTTAACTGCACTTGCATTGCATAATGTTTGTTGATATTAATGAGATCATCTTGTGTATGATACACTTGATCTAATTTGCATATAGAAGTAGGATCATTGATATGGATCATTATTTCATATACCATGGTGAGAATTGGGAGAGAAACACTTATTATGATTGTTGTTCATATTCATCATTATTCACCTTATATTTTACAAATTATACATTTATATTATCTATTATTTTGTTTGCATCTCATAACATTGGGATATAAGTAAATACCTTGCTTTGAAGGACCACTCATCCGAGCTTTCCAGCTTATGTATGTTAATTTATGTTTTTCATGATTGAAGTATAGCAGAAGGAGAGCTTGGGAATGGACTAAAGTTGAAGAACAGTAGATAGGATCTTGTATTAGATTATTTGTAGATATCATTAATTCAATTTTAATAAGACCAGCTTAAGTTATAAATAGAACTAATTTTTTACTTCCACTTATGTTTTGATTATTCTTTCCACTCTTATATTTATTGCGGTGAGAGTTACATACTTCACTTTTGGGAATCCCAAGGATCTCAATAGTTTAGGATGTGACATTATTTTTCATGAGGCTTGAGATTGTGTATTACATGCACACTTTACACATATTACCACCATATTATGAGGATATGGATATGATATGTCACCAAGCTGATGGTTGGCTTCAGCCCGGATGCATACATTGCGAGCAGGATAAGACATTTAGATGAGTTATGTCATCAGGGGAATTCAGAGGACTCTGTGATTTATATGTTGCCTTGGGAGAGTCAGGATGAGATTCCATTTGGAATCGATTTTTGCTTGAAGAAACTGGATGTGAGACCTTAATCTAAGTGCTTAAGAGTTGCAACTTGGATTAAGGAACTCAGGTCAAGTGCATAGGTTGCTACTGGACTTAGATCCGTACAGTGTTGGAGGTTGACATAATCTTGGCTAGTCGTAGAGCTCCATCGTAGCATGTGTTGCATATCACATGTTCTAGTAGCAACGTTACCGTTGAGAGAAAGTGAATGGATCCCTATTTCCTGGTTGTGTGAGCTCAGGATGATCCTTGTGAGGACAAACTTGTATCCTCATTTGCCTTTGATCATGTCTTAAAGTCAAACCTAATGATCTCTACTCTAGCATTCTTTTCTATGTTCATGGATTATACGGGCTAAAAGGGTTTGATTGAAAAAGTAATTAAGGAAAAAACGAACCGGATCATGCACCTCTTTGCACACGAACCTGGATCTACAACGGAATATCTCTATCGAACCATATGCATTCCCTCGTCGGTGTATGTGTGATTACTAGAACCAAACAATGATTCCTACACTCAATCGATGAATGGTTGTCGTATGGAACCCTTGAATCAAACTACATCTCAAGGACAAGAAGAGAGAGAAAAAACAACGAAAATAAAATAGAATTAGTCTCATGCTTCAAATCAATCCCTATGAACTACTGAAAATAAAACATAATAAGTATTAAATTACAACAAATAAGCCCTACTACAAGTTCTACGAAAATCATCAACAGGTTCTAATTATAGCTAAGTTCTTCATCATATCCTAGTCCTCCATCTTGATCCTTATAGTCCTGTTGTCCACCATATATAGGTCCTAAAATATGCTGGGATCAAAAGCGTAAGCTACACTAGCTTTGTAAGTAAACAAGTCAAACAATATTTAAAATTGAAGTAGGGACAATGCCACTCTTTAATGATAATCCATTGATAAAAACATAATAGTTAGGATATGTATTAATGATATGAATATGATGTAATGTGTAATGCAATATGCTGGTTTAGTTATTAATGTATGTTGTGCACCTAGCAAGTATAATCACCACATTTGATTTAAGGCAAACAATCTAATATGCAATATGTATGTTGTTTGGTATTCGAGTAGTGTATGTTCACATCCGATCGATGTTTCTTTGAACAAGATGTCTTCTCATACCATCCCTCCATACATGGCCGCAATATAGTTTCTAGGGGCTTCCACCTAGAGGGCACAATCCCCTCACTTATTTTCGATCATAGGGACTAATCCCAGGGCCTCACAATGTGAACCTTCCCTTGTGAACTATACAGTAGCCGATCTACTAACATAATCTCTCTCTTATGATACAAATATCGGGCCTCACCAATGTGAACTTTTCCTCACCTATCATCTTACCACAAGTCTCTCGGGACCCCCATACAAGGCTTATCCCTCACCTTGGGTGAAACTGAAAGTTGGTTTATTGGGATGATCATTCCCTCAACACATAAAAATATAAGTCTCCTCACCTATTATGATTTTCAGATCACAATACTCTCATGATTATCATGAATTCCAGAAGAATGGAATCATGTCAAGGGTAATGCATTCAAACTAAATCTAAGGTCATGAAGCTAAAATGTCCAATGCTATGCAAGTGAGAATGTGTGCATTAACTAATCAATCAAGTATTTGTACAATATGTAATATGAACCAAATATCATGATAGCAATGAGTATATAGGAAATTTGAAAGCAAGTCAAAATATCATATGTTCATCAAACATAGCAATTGAATCCATAAAGAAGTAACTACATGAAATAATCATAATTTAGCAAAACTAACGTCAAAATCAGTCTAATTAGGTCAAAATAAGTATGCATGTAGAATTTCAAGTCAAACAGACATAAATTGCAAATCTTGGAATGCCGAGGGTCTCCCCTTGGTTAGTTCAGTAGCTTTTTCGGCAAGCCGAGAAGGCTACCGAGCTCCCCCTTCTGGTTCTGGGCTCTTTTCCTTTGGTCTCTTGGTCAGGCTCAGCATGTCGAGTTTGGCCTCGGTACCTTTTCCAGGGCCTTAAAAATTTGGTTTGTGGCGCTCAGCATGCCGAGTGGGCTTCGGTAGCATTTCCAGGGGCCTAAAAATTTTTCTGTGAGACTTGGTAGGGTTACGGCAGGCTGAGTAGTCTGCCGAGGCTTCCTGGAGGTGTTTGGCACACTGCTCGGCAGACCGAGCAGTCCGTCGAACCTCGCAGTTTGCACAAAAATCCCTGTTTTTGCTTTCTCTTGAATTTAAACATAAAACATGATTAAGTAACATTGTATATCATGGAATTCCGTACAAAACCCATTCATAATACTTCTCAAAACAAGACTTAAATCAAACTTACCATGTCCTAGCTTTAAAACTCAGAAAATTAGTTTGAAAACCATTACTATACTTCATACTCAAAGAAAATAGCTATGTACTCTTATTTAAATCATAAATAAACTTATACTTGAATACTTACCTTGATTTGATGATTGGTGTTGAGAATCACACCTTCTTCTTCTTCTTCTTATTCTTCTTCTTCTCCAAGTGATGAATCCATGTCCTAAGGCCTTGTGTTTATATAGGCACTCAGAAACTTTAGAAACTATAATCTCTACCCTTAGATTAGATTATTTGAATCTCAACCCTTAGATCAATATTCCTAGCCTTGATTGGTTTCTTTCTAATTTGTTATCTTACTAATTCTTGTTTCAAAATCCTAGGTTTAGTTAAATAGTTGTTATTCTAGTTTGTAGAGAATTATTATTAATTCTTTATTTTTAACTTAGTCTCCTAGTCTTAGTTGGCTATTTACTATTTTCTTCCTTATTTGAATCCTTTCGAATAGAGCCCGGGTTTCTAATTACTATTTTAAATCTCTTCCATTAATTTTATATTGAAAGTTCCTACAAGATCCTAGCCATTAACTTATATATTAAGATTCCTACAAGATCATAACCACATGTTATAACTTAAGAAAGTTATGATTGTGTGTGATGCACCTAGTTTTCTATAGTACAACCCACCAATCACAATCACTCAAAGTCAAACATGATAGCCATTTACCAAAATTTTAAATTAACCCCTAATCTTTTATTATTTACATATTAACCCTATTATTTTTGTTTGGATTATTACACAACCCTAGCCAGTTCTCCCCTTGCAACTAAGAGAACAGAAGGAAGAAGAAGAAAGGAAGAGAAGAGGTTACAAAAACTAGAAGGAATAATCAAGTAAGTTCAATCTTGCTGTATAATCTTCCTATGGTCTCATGATTTGTTCAAGATTTACTTCATATTGTGATTTACATGCATGTGACTTAGTTGTGTAAAATAGTGTTTAGTATGTTTTGAATCATGTTATATATCGTAGTTGGAATGATTGTAAGGCTTTTGGATTGAAGTTGGGTGAATTTGAGACCAAAAAGATGGGTTTCCGTAACCCAAAAAATACCCAGATCGTGGTTCGTTGGCAGGCACTGGTACACTGGTGAGCTTGCCGATAGGGAATGATTTTGGGCATAGTTGGACCCATCGGCAGGCACTAGTACATCGGTGGCCCTACCAATAGCATATACATTTCACAAGGTGCTACCCATTGGTAGGCACCGGTACACCGGTGAGCCTACCGACAAGGACCCAAATTACACTGTAATAATCCCATCGACAGGCATCGATACACCGGTGGGTCTGCCGATGAGGCCATTATAGGGGTACAGAGAGTTGGATTTTTGGTAAGTGATGTGGGGCTTGTGCCATTTAGTTTGGGAATGTGGATTTCAGAGTCAAGATTGATCGGAAGGCTTGAGCCTACCTGTGGGGAATCAACTTGTTGTTCCATGATACATTGTAAACATCATTTCACCCTTGGACTTGACCATATTTGGTATTGTGACTCACTTGAGTTTGGTAATTGGATTGTGGGTTAATTATATTTGTTTGAAACATCGTAGGAAGCATATAATGGTCCCCATTCAGATTATTCGTGTGCATGGGCACGTGGATAGTTTCCTTTGGTGATTATCATTTGGGTCCTAGTTAATAAAGCACACATGCTAGGATGATATAGACTGTTAAGTGAGCCCGAGTGGTGGAAATTACAGATTATCCTTGCGAGGTTATCCGACTAGGTTGACTATATACCTGTGGATTATTGCGAGGTCCTATACAGGTTGGCTATTCCTTGAGTATTGTACACTCATAAAATTAGTATATGGTGGCCTTTGTACCATGGGTTAGCGCTCGGAACAAATAGGGAACGTCCGGCTGTTCCTGGTGACCTTTGTCCCGTAATTGATTTGATTGAGAAGTTACACATGAGAGGCACTTAACATGAGATGTTTGCTTAGTTCATTCCTTGCATCTCACTTTTCATTATATTCCTCAGTTTGAGCATTCATCTAGAGCATCTGATTGATTTATTTCATGCCATTGCATCTCATACTTAAATCAATAATTTTATTACATTCTTATCTCATATTTATGGTGCTAACATAATTGATATCATATGAGGATGGATGACAGCTTGATTTCTTACTGGGCATTCTAAGCTCACGTAACTTCTTATGTTGCAGGATGAGAAGGATGAGGACGGGCACGATGTGTTGCTATGCTTATATTTCATGTTTTCTAGACTTGTACTCTTACGAGAGTTTTGATTGTAACAAACTTAGTTTTTGGATATATTGACTTGTTGGATATTGTGGGTCATGACTCATCTAAAACCATCGACTGTTTGGATTTTATTTTATTATGTTGTCAATTTGTAATAACTTCCACACTCTGATAATAAAGGTATTTTAGTTACTTTTATTCTTGTGGTTTGATAGCAATCCGTGTTCCATGCGTGGAACCCGAAGGTCTCACTTCGAGATCCGTGTTACGCGCATAGGAATTCGAACCATGGGTTTTGGGGCATGACAGTCAACACCATCTCTCTGGGTGTAACCTTTCACCACGAGAGATAATTGGTATCTTTCTACACTTCCATCTACCTTACGCTTGACCTTTAAAACACACTTATTTTCAATGGTCTTGCTCCTATGGGGAAGATTAACAAGTTCATATACTTAGTTCTTCTCCATGAAAGCCATTTCCATCTTGCTTAACAATTATTTATTTCTGCGAAACAGTTGATGATAACACGTCTTGGTATGACCCAGGCTCATCATCATCTAGCGTGGCCATCATGAACGACTCATCTCAAATCGTGAAACGGCGATGAGGAATCTGTCCACGACCACTTCTATGCATAGGATTGTTGGAATTCGTGCCGTCAGGGACACTCCCACTGGGTGGTAATCCACTCCCACAGTTCACAACATCCCTAGAATCCATAGGATCCTACTGAGAACCTAGGTTCCCAATGGTGTTTGGATATGAGGTGAACACTGCTGATCCCAGCTTTGTCTCATTCATCTCATAGAGCTCTAAATTCATCCCTGATCTCTTCCTTCTTGGAAAATCATCTTTGATGAAATCCACATCACGTGACTCAATCTATGTTAGACCTCTGTCAATTTGCTCACGAACAAAGACATAGCACTTAGAGTACTCTGAATATCTAACAAAGATGCACATAATGACCTTCTTGTCTATCTTTTCCCTCTGGTGAGAAGGCACTGAACATGACTTGTTGATCCCCATGGTCTCAAGTGAGTTAGGTCAGGTGCCTTGCCTATTCATAACTGGTATGGTGTGCTAGAAACTGACTTTGTAGGGACATGATTCAGGATGTAGGCTGAAGTCATCAATGTGTCTCCACAAAAGCTAATGTGTAGGTTTTCATGTCATAATCGACCTCACCATGTCTAAAAAAGGTACGGTTCCTTCTCTCTGCAACACCATTCTGCTAAGGTGTATCGAGGACGTCAATTGCCTACGAATTCCCTTTTCTCCACTTAACTCTTGGAATAAATCCGATAAATACTCACGTCCTCTATCGGTATGGAGACACTTAATGTGTCGATCCAATTGATCTCGACTTGAGCCACAAAATATCTAAAGAAATCTAATACATCTAACTTGTGGAAAATCAAGTACATAACTGTTTCGCGTGTAATCATCTAACAATGTGATGAAATAGGACTCTCCGTGACAGGCCCCAACATTGATTGGTCCACATATGTCAGAATGGACTAACTCGAAAGGTACAAACACTCTCACTGCATTACCGAATGGTTTCCTACCTTACTGAAAAAACATTGCTCATATATGGACCTTGGCGACTGATCCCAGTAGAGCTACTCGAGCCAATCTATTTATCCTATATATTCCTATGTGACCTAGTCTAGCATGTCATCTCAATGAATCAGAAATAATAATATCATCATTATTGGAAGTCAAATAAACAACCAAATTTTTATTACTTGAATAATCAATATCCAGTTTGAACAACCCATTAGAAATGAATCTTCTACCATTTAAGGTTGACTGTAAAGAAATAAAAACACAATCTCTACTGAAATTGACAGAAAAACCTAATCTAACTGTACTATAGATATGAGACTACGAAGAATAACGGGTAAAAAGAGTACACATGAAGCATCGGTGCACGGGTCACTCGCATCTTCATCAGGTATGCGCCAACTCATAGCACATCTAACCTGGTACTGTTCTCCATGTATACTTTCTAACTCCCAACTGGTATTTGTTTGTAGTCCACGAACCCATCTCTATCTCTAACATATGTCTGCTCACTTCGGAATCTACAATCCAACCAGGATTAGAATTAGCAAACAAGACATCACTGCAAACCATGCAATATAAGCTACAGGTTGGGTTAGTTTGTACCTGCTTTTGCTCAATGCAATCATGAGCAAAGTGTCCGAACTTGTCACAACTGTAGTAGATCACTTTGGGTATGTCTCTATTTCCTCCACGCATACTTCTAGGGCCCCTGGTACATGTGCTTGCCTTAGGCTCTTTCTCAGTTGTTTCTCACTGTTGGGACGCTTTGTCGGGGCCCAAAACTCGTGGCACAAATCCCTATGCGGGCAACACAGATCTCGAAGTGAGACCTTTGGGCTCCAACCATGGAACGTGGATCACTGTATCATTCACAAGGTAATAAAAGTAATTAAAGACTACTTTCATTAAAACATCAGAGTGCAGAAGCAATAAAGAATCTGTGACTTCATAATAGTCACAAGATCTCAACATCAATAAGGCACCATAATCATTTATATCATCAATTCTCTAAAAATCAGTATAAAAATTATATTCCTGGATGGCATTTTCAGCAAAGACAACTTCAACTTTCTTGGATATATACCTTCCATTGCGACCCTTCGATTCTTTTCTTCGTGCATCAAGTGGAAGATACAACAAACCACCGATGTGTGGCTCAGATGGTAGCAAGCTGGGCTCTAGTGGACGTCTCCGGAGGTAAGTTTAGAGTTCGAATCCTACTAGAAACACTCGTGGCCAAGAGTTTACCATACTTGCTCCCGCCCCGAACGTAGATTAGTCCCACACCCAATGTGGTGTGGGAACACCACGTGGTTAAGACCAAAAGTTGGAAGATGCAACTGGGTATCTTGAGATTACCAGAACAAGTCGAAGGTATTTGGTTCCATTTACTCCAGTTCAACTAACCATGCTCTCTAGCTTTACTGAAAAAAAGATAAAGAAAAAAATAAGTATCTAAGCATCTTAATGCTGGTGGCAAAGTGTCATTCATGGGTCGGTCAAAGTGTAAAATGTACAATTGAATTCACATTTGATTCTAATAATTAACAATTTGAGTTCGGATACAGATTCTCGACGAATTTGGTATGGAATTGTTTGCTTTTTAGTTTTTATATCATATTAAATGTGTCAAAATAGGTTCTTGGAATGGTGGCTAGAAAATAGCTTGCTTTCTCCAAGATGCTTTCCAATTGTTTAGGTCCTAAGGCTGTGTTTGTTTGGAGGCAGTGGATCATGTGCGGGTGGCCTTGCCCTGCGGGTGAGTGCGGGCGGCACTCTATTGGCCATCCACACATGTTAATGAAAGAAAAAAACATTAAATAATTTTTTTTATTCACATGAAATTTGCTAACATGGGCCAATAAAGTGTCGCCCGCACTCACCTGCACGGCAAGGCCACCCGCACAGGATCCGCTCTCGTGTTTGGAACTCTGGATTTCAAAAGAAAAGAAAAAAAATAGAAAATAAAAAGAAAAGAAAATAAAAGAAAGTACATTACTTTCAATTGTTTGGTTGGATAGAGAAAATTTGAGAGAATATTATAAAGAAAATGCTTTCTCTTGTTTGATTGTGTAAAGAAAACCAAAATGAAAATTAGACAGTTTTTTCTTTTAGCCATATAAAATAATTGCAAATATTACAACATGCAATCCACGCATGTGGTAGTGGTGCTTCCAATTGTTTAGGCTCAAAGTAATTTTTCTAACAAAAAATAATTAAGTTGTAATAATATGAAAAAAAGAACTGAAAGTCTTATGTAAATAGATATGCTCATAGTATTGTCTAAGTATACCAATGGGTATGGCATAATTTTTTTAATTGATTTTTGCACTTGAAATAATTTCTAGTTCTATATAATTTGAGATAAGGAAATTATATGTAAAAACATGTGTGTTTCTTTCTTTTGGTAGTTGTGAACAGGTTTTAGGTAATTAAGTAAATCAGGAGAAATTAACACCAGTCTAAAGAGTTTTAGGCAATTGGGTCATGTTTGGAATTGAAGGATAATAACGAATCAGATCACGTACGTTTCTATATGCAAATTTGGATCTGCAATAGAAGATCTCTATCGAATCGGATGTTGTCTTACGTCGATATATGTGTGATTACTAGAATCACAAAAGGATGCCCATACTCAATCAACCAAGGGATATTGTATGTAACCCTAAAAGCAAATCAGATCTCTAGGAGGAAGAAGAGAGAGAATCCCATATTGAACCTCACCTATGTCACTTAACATGGGGAGGAGGAGGAGATTCTATGAAGAGAGAGCCCACATCAAGCCAATCCTCTATAAGTTACTAATATGGAAGTCCCAATATGAGACCAGAGTCGGCCCATCCTAGTGGGTCAACTGGGTCGACCCAACAATATATCCAGCATCTCTCACTCGTCCATAGTGGGCACTACGAGTGTGCTTCTTTCTCATATACATCAGAACTTCCTATCATGGGATGTTAATTGTATAGGTCGTTGAGTGTGCGATTGACGAGCACAAAGTAACGGGCAAGCGGTTCCATATTAAGTTCCCATAAAACTAACATGAAGACACACTCTCAAAAGTCTTGCCTATGCCCCAAACCCATTTGGTGACAGAGGATTGAGTATTTCTAACCTCTCATGAACTCAAGCTCAAATCTCTATACTCAACCACAAGATTCATAATTATGTGCCCATTTAAATTAATTCATATAGTTTACATAGTATCATATACATATAAGTAAAAGTGTGAAACTATCAAGGATGATAATTTTAAAATATGAGAACATCTCTCTATGAGTCGTATCACTATGAATGTGATACCAAATAGTCCTTTCTAAGTCTCATGCCATTTAGCTTCAACTTAATTTGTTGGATATATTAAATGGTCCATCCGGTTGGTCCACTTGGATGGGCTGACCTGGATCCCCATACATGGGACGTCCATACTAGGCATGAGGCTCCCTCCTATTATTTAGGAGGTTGAGTCAAAGTAGGAATGGAGTTGAGTCTTCTATATTAAGAAGACTTCACTTCCTTTAGTTCCTAATCTAAGATCATACGTGAGTTCCATCTAGAGCAATCTCTCTCTCTCTCTCTCTCTCTCTCTCTCTCTCTCGAGATCTGGTTTGCTTCAAAGGGTTCCATACGACAATCATTGGTCAACTGAATGTGGGAATATTTGTGTGGTTCTAGTAATCACACATACATCGATGTGGGACGACATCCGGTTCGATAGAGATCTTTTGTTACAAATCCGGGTTCGTGTGCAAAGAGGTACATGATGTGATTCATTTTTTCCTTCATTTGTATCAGAGTCATTGTTGATTCGTCTTCATTGGATTGAGATATGCCGATAAACCTCTTTTAAGAATTAATCTAGTTGTTGTTTTAATAGAAACACAGCATACAATGCATAGTTGCATCGATGATCATTAGAGGATCATTTGTGCAACCATACATTGTGATCATCATTTTTTAGGGTATTTAGTATTAATTTTCAACACCAAAACAATGCTGGATCGAAGAGAATAAGATTATGTTAAAATCAGATTTGCATAATACCCATATTATGTAGGTTTCAGTTAGTTGTACTAGGTTGTTCGGTTAACCAAACCAGTACTGTCACGACCCGAACCGGAAATTCCCTATTTCATAGGTTTTCCAATCCAAGTGTAACATTCACCCCGTATCTCTACGGGAGTGGCTACCCAAATTGAAACATAAGCGGAAGTTCAAATAGTTCTAGTAAGATATA